>JAPYZK010001345.1:0-18525 GCA_030522785.1 Platygaster equestris | reverse complement strand
TCTAGTCTCAGGTTTTGGAATAATTTTTCTCGTTTTACGAAATTTCTGAAATTTTGACGTTTTTCGAAACTCCCAAAGTGTTGTCGCCTGTCAAAATTTTCGAAGTTCTGTCACCTGTCAAATTCCAAATCTCGGGCTGAAGTTGGTAAAAATTTTGCGGTGTTTCGGAATTTCGGGGATTCCGTTGTTTTTCAAGTTGTCCCGGATTTGATCGATTTTGATCAAAATTTTGTGGTTTTGCACAGCTCTGGAAATTCGATATTTTGTTGTTAGAGAAATTTCTTTACCTCTCGTAATTTTAGGGGTCAAATCTCTGATTTTGGAATCTTTCCCTGTTTGAACAATTTTGTTGTTGATCTTGGTAATTTAGGAAGGAATCTTTCCCTGTTTGAACAATTTTGTTGTTGATCTTGGTAATTTAGGAAAATTTGTCTGCGAAAATTTTCGGGGTTTTGTTAATAACCGTTTTCACAAAAATAGAGGAATTGAGGACTTGGTAGCTTCATAATATTCGAACATCCAACGCGAAAAAACTATGAACGTAAAACTTCGCTTTAAAAGAACTCCCGATTATGAACCATAAATTAACCATGGAATCCCTTTTTCATTCTGCGGGACGAAGGAATGTTTTACGGGGGAGGTGTCGAAATGTCTTGTATTTCATAATCTTATACATAAGGCAATCGTTCTATTCTTTCATTCTTCACAACGATAACAATGACACAATGAGTCTGTTATTTTATTCGTTTAAGCAATTGTCATTATTTCACAACGATGATAATAATGCAAGAATCTTATCATTTTTTTCGTTCTACCATGAGCAATTGTTGTTATTCCACAACGACAACGCAATATTTTTACTTTTTTTCGGTATAATTTACGCAGTTGTCATTCTTTTACAACGATAACAATAACGGAAGTATTTTGTTAACCGATTATGTTGCCAATCATTGCCAACATATATGTATAGCAACCACGATAGTGGTTCTTTAGTTGCTGTCCAACCTTCGATAGATTCGAAGCTTCAATGAACGCTTAACAAAAAGTATCAAGTGTTATTATTTTGCAGTGCGGCGCGACGAATATATCGTTGAATATGTGAAAAAATCATTTAACCAAAATGTTTTTGCTTAGCCCCCTGTTCCCCTACGTAATGCACAGAAACAGAAACTTCAATCTGAAACTCGAAGCAATTCCGCGTGATGGAAAATGAAAATAAAAACATAAAATTATTAGAATGTACTATATTGAACATCTTAATATACGTCGTGAATAATATGTTTTGGAGGAAAAAAATTTCTGACATATTTTACAATCAGGGTAAATGTTGAAGCGAATCGATACTCATTTCTGGACTTATTACTAATGATTTTTTCTATCTTTCAGAAAGTATGATCTTTTCAAAAATCATTTGTTGACTCAGCCATATATATCATTTTCGAATTATTATTAATGTTGAAAAAAAATTTTCCGTAGACAGCTCGACATTATTTAATAAAACATTTATCGAGGATGTAGCCGATGATATTTTTTAGCAATTCTGATAGATATTTATATGAAACACGCCAGGTAGTCCGAAACAGTGCATTTGGGTGCGTGACTTCTTGGAAATCAACAATTGCGTTCAGCGACTTCCAAATATCAATCGATTCCACTTAATTTTGACAACAAGTTTTTTCTTGATACTGTACCAGACTCCGTGTGTTTTCACATGGAATCAAAAACTTTTCTCTTTTACATCACCTCTATGAGCAACGATACGCTGGCTTACGTATGAATTTCAATTTTCCTTTTCATGTCTTACCGGGTTCAAAAGAATTCGTTTCAGACTTGAATACTGGCATGGGTCGTTGTATCACACTATCGATTAAGATATATGTAAAAATGGAATTAACTAGGCCGAATTAATTTTCTGTTTCTAGCGATTAATCCGGAGAACACAAATTAAATGCAGTTAGAAACAAATACTGCAATGTATTCGGGATATAATGTAGATCCGTACTCAAAACATCAAGATGCCCGCTATCCAGTTGAAAATGATTCTGGTGTTTTCAAAGGTTTTTATTCTGTATATCAATGTAACAACTAATTATCTGTACACAAGGTTTGTTAATGTAGATATCCATAAAGCTTTTGTTTGTTCAATTCATTCGATGAACATATTCAATAAAACACGGCAATGTCGTTTAAAATGAACAATTCGAACGATACGATAGTATTTTTTACACCAAGGGGCAGAAGTTGGACTCATTGACGAGTGCCAATACATCGATCGAGTAAAAGTTTAACTTCTGCTCCTTGTTACAAACGATATTTTTCACCACAAGTGTATGTTCTAAGCGTTATTTCAATACCTGGAGGAGCGGTCTTAAAGTCCTATTTTTTGACCAATACTTGCGATGAGGAAGAAAATACCTACTTCTGATCTGAAGCGGGAAAAAAGTAGTTTTCCGCCCTAGGGTTTTAAAATAAGTTTTTTGTCCAGCTGCGCAAGCATCGATCTAAAAACTAAACTTTAGGACCGCTTCGCAGGTATTAAAAGACGCGAAAAACATTTACATCTGGTGGAAAACATATGCAACGTACAAAATGGTTATTCCTTTACGGATAATTATACTCTTGTGCGGCATTCGAGAATCGAACATTTATTTTTTATTACAAGTTAAAAATCAAAAAATTTTTCTTCACACTCTAGAAAGTCAATTTTATTACACGCGCTGTCTGAAGTTACCAGTCAGCTGCATATACGATCGCCCTCGTTTCCAGCTCATGCAGTCTTAAGAACTGGCATTATTTAAAGCTGAAAATTAACTTTGTGTCCTAATAGTAGATATGCTACTGGGAAACCAGATTCACATTATTTTACATCGGTAATATTATTATTTTGTAGCACGTAAAGAAATACGGAGCCCCAAACTGCATTTCTGAGAGAGTATTTTATCTTAATATCTACAACGGTATAATAAATACTTGTTCGAATACTTGTATGTACAATTATACAAAAAAAGCGTGTGGCAAGCTATGCTATCAGGTGCTCGGCAACGACCGCTCGGCCATGCCACATTCCATTGCATTCCTAGAATATCCGAAAATGTTGCGCGACTCTTACATATTTCGATTTCTCGAGATCAATAATTAAAAATGCATATCATGTAGCTATATTCACGTCATATCAACACATGTGTTTCACTTCAATGTTACAGAGCATGTTTTTTGCAGTTCTAAAAATAGCTCACTTTTCTCGACTTTTCTTGTATTGCTTTATACATTATTTTTGTAAAAAAATTTTTTCACGGATGGCCCCAGCCTGCTGTAAGCAACGTTTCAGTCAGGCTATGTGTGTTGTGTAACACACCCTTTCGCATTTTCAAAATGTATTCCGCCAGTGTAGAGCAAATGGACTATTACTTTATTGAACTTCATGATGTTTGAATACAAATATCTTTAAAACACAATTTGCGATGTATTTTAGTTTCCGCTAAATGAAGTATGTTTAAAAGCTAATTAGCGTTTGTCACGTCAATGTTTTTGTCACGTACTCGTCAACAACAATTAATATGTGAATAACAATGGAGCAATGTATTGTCGTATATTTTCCGATTATGAGTACGTGTTTTGTCACGTAATCGTCAAGAACAATTAATATGTGAATAATAATTGGGCAACGACTAACAAAAACATGTTTTCCACCTTGCGGAATGTCAACATCAGGGATATAGAAGGACAGCGCGCGAGCTCAGCAGTCAGTTGGTAGTAGTTGTTTGTCAGTTGTACTCAGAAATCCTAAAAGTTGAATTGGTTGCTTAGTTTGAAGCAACTGGATAATTGGAGTTCAGTGGAACACAACAAAAAATTGGCGACGAGGATGGGATCCTTTTGACGTTGGACGTCGCAACGATTTTCATCGTGTACGAGAGGACCTCCGCTTTTACCAACGAACTTTATCGTCACCACCAATCTGCGCCACGTTATTTTTTCTCACTGGCTCCTGGAGCGGACCACGGCAAATTTCGAAGAATACAGGGGCAGCATCCTGGTTCGGAAACACAACACGAAGACGTGAACGTGAGCTTTTGTATCTTGAAAACTTCTTAGCATTCGGCATTCTTGCACAAACTAAAATTTCCTCTGTTCCCTAAAAACGAAAACAAAAACCTGCTGTCCAAAGACTAAGCTCCACAAATTCTTCTACGTCTCTTTTCGTTTTTCTCTTTTCAGAATGCCAAATGTAACACATAGCAGCGCTACCGACTCAAGTGACTCGTATCCCCTTAATCTCCTTACAAAACTGATTTCACAAAATTTGACGGTGATCTTTATAAAGTGCGAAGTTTTATCAAGCAAATAGATGCGGCTTTTGAACTTGCCTCGGAAGCTCAAAAGGCAGCACTATTGCTTTACGTTAAGAGCAAAATCGCCGGAAAAGCACGAGAACGAATCGACGATTATTGCCAACTTACGACCTGGCCCGAAATTCCGGAACTTTCGCTCGACTTGTACCTGGATCGAAAATCTTTCAACCAGTTACTAGGAGAACTACATTCATTTAAGCAAGATCTCAACGAGAGCGTGTCAGAATAGTACCAAAGACTTGAAGACCTAACCTCCAAAATTCTCGGTACCTATCATGACTGAGTTTCTCGAGAAATTTAAAATAACTAGTTCATCAACAGATTTGCGAACGTGAAAATTTTTTAGGAATTTTAATTTTTCGGGTTTTTTGAAAAATTCGACATTTGGAGTTGTTCCAAACTTTGAAAATTTTTTCATTTTGTTTCGGAATTTTCCAAGTTTTGTATACGTAGATATTTTTGAAGCTTCCTATACGTTTTGAGACGTAAAATGTTCGATACTTCATATTTTTAAATTTGTAATGTGTTGCAAGTATTATGAGTTTCGTCCTTCCGAATATTTGAAGAGTTAGAGAAATTTTATTATTTTTTAGATCAGGAATCAAAGTACGCGAGTATCAAATATTCTAAAATATTTGAAGTATGAAAATATTAAAAATTTTCTAGAAATTACAAATTTTCCGGAAGTTTACAAAATTTCCAAAGATTGATATTTCCATGTTTTCTTGAATATATTTTTGACATATCCTTATCTTGCATAATGAAAAATCATTCGATAGTTGAAAATTTTCCGAATTTTACTTGTTCCAAATTTTCAGATTTCCGGTATTTTTCTAACTTTCAAAAATGATTATTCATAACTTTTACACAAGTTTCGAATGTTCCAAAAGATGGAAGTTTTTCAATGATGCTACATTTCCCGGAATTTCAAATTTGTCGAAAAGTTTTGGATAATTTGAAAATTCATATTTTTTGGAATTTTCCAAATACGTCAACGTTTTGTGAATTTCTTCAACTTTTTGCCTTTTTTAAACTTTTCTGATTTCAGATTTTAGCAGTGATGTTCAGTGAGAGATTTTGGAACTCAAATTGAGCATTTCAATTACTTTAATTGAGGTAATCGATTTAAAATACTCAAACTGAGACGTAACTGTATTCGATGAACTTTGATTCAGACATGACTGTTTTTTCGGAACTTTGGTCTTGTATGACTTACATTTAGAGTTTATTCCGTTCCGGTTTCTTCTATCGAGGGTTGATTGTATGCAAAAGACTCGAACGAATGGACTGACCTGAATTTACTCGATATCAATAATAAACTTAGCCAAGAAAAAAACTTGAATCTTGGATAACATATATCGAGAGTTTGCTCTATTTTGATTCTTTCATCCAGAGTTGACTGTATATATTCAAGGTTTATGATGGATATGTATTGATTCGCAGAAAAAGACAACTGTCAACAGTACGGTGCCGCCTGAAAATGAACCACCCAGGCTGATCGCAATCGAAGATGTTAAGAAAGGTGATCTCTCGGTTGCGATTTATGTCGACGGCAGAGCAATGTTTTCGGAAACCGACATCGATGGACTTATACACCACGTCGCATTTTACCATGTGTTTAACATTGCCCCTGTCCCCGACATGAAAGCCCTACTAGCCTTTTTATTTGGTCTATTGTTGGGAGAACATGCCGAAAAATTGTACAGAAATTATAAGTCCGTCATGAGAGCTCTCGATGTGATAGACACGTCATCAATTACGATAAATTTAATTAGTTTATTTTCAATATGATAGCTTATTTTCCAGACTTTACTGTATTTCTGAACTATATGAATCAGTGTAAACGTCAATTAGTGATCCTTGTAAGGATAGAAATCACTTTCACTCACTTAAAATGAAATGATTTACTTACTTACATACTTATAACTTCTTTTTGTTACTGACTCACTTATTACTTTTCACTCAATAAAAAAGCTTGTGCAACATTGGTGAAATTTTGCAATTCTTCACCATTTATTCTGAATTCAGCGCCAGCGAGATTTTTATTGAGCATAACGGAATTCCAGCTCTGTGCTCATTGGATTGAAGTTGGGCGCTCTTCGAAATTCAGCTGAGAGCTCAACCGCATTGCAGTTAAGAGCTTGTCTGATGTCAGTTCAAAGGGCCCTGTATTTGCTTTCGAGTGCTTACTAAAAATATGTTCGAAATCTGTGGAGTTGTAGCTGAGCATTAGCTTGAATTTAGCTTTGAGCTCTCTGCATAGCAGATGGGTATTTGCTGAATGTCAGCTTTTAGCTCCCTACCTTGTAGATGAGTTCTGCTAAAATATAGCGTTAATCTTTCTGCATTGCAGATGTGTGTTTGCTGAATTTCAGCTTCGAGCTCCCTGCATTGCAGATAAGCGTTTGCCGAATTTCAACTCCCTGCTCCTACCTGCCATGCATACAAGTTTTTGCTTGAATTCAGCTTCGACCTTCCTGCATTGCAGATGGGTGTTTGCTGAAATTCAGCTTCGAGCTTGCTGCATCGCAGATTTGATGCTGGCTAAAATGCAGCTTCAAGCATTTTGCATTGCAGCTAGACGCTCGCTAGAATTCAGGTATAAGCTCACCTCATTGGAGCCAACCGCTTGCTGAAATACAGCTTGGTTTCCGATGCATTGCAGCTGAGCTCGTGCTGTTGTTCAGTAGCAGCCGCATTATAGAAAAAAACTCGTTTCTTTTGTATTCAGATTGCATATAGCCATGTAAATTCAAAAATTTTTGCTAAATGTTGTTGCAGCATGATTTTAGCAGCTTCTTCCAGCTAATAATGAGATTTACTGTCTCGACTGTGCTGCAATATTTACGTGGATTCGATGACATGAATTTTTCGTTATTCTAGATCTTCTACCTTGACCTCTAGCGTCAGCAGACGCAACGTGACTACAAGCAAAGGCACTCGTTGCGATTACCCGAAAACTTGTACGAACATAAGTGGATCTGATTTAAATGCAAAGATGAGATGATATAAGTAACTACACTTAACTACATATAATGTTGATCTACATTAGAAACATATTATCGCCAGACGCAGAAAGGCTCGTGTCTTACAAAGCCTTGTGCGACTTATGAATGTACAATTCTTTCATACAAATTTCAATGATCCACGTCTTTTCAGAATGAATTTTGGAGGTAGTCATTGTGTGGAACCAATATATATATTTTTCTACGGGCATTAAGATGGCCCTCGTTCATGCATGGAATGTTGGTAAAAGATGCCACTTTTCATTTATCTTCCTGATAGAACACGTTTCCATCGAAGATATGACCTGATTTATGTGCAAACTTTGTGCACACATTGCACAAATCCTCATGTAATGCATTTGCACAAACGTTTGTGCAAATATGCGAACGCATCCAACATCAAAATTTGTGAAAATTTCGTGCAGAAGATTGCATCCTAGCGCGTTCTCATAAAATTTGCACGAATTTCGTGCAAACTGTTCTATCAGGAATAGTATAGCAGTGCCGAATAAGTGTGCGCAAAACGCTATTTTTACCACTGTTTTCGGAAGTATTTTCGTACCAGTTTTGGAAAATTATCGAACCGTGTAGAAATTTACATATCTGAAGAAATTTCCATAAACTCCATACGTTATTTCGAAATTCCGAAAATTTTCAAAGACACTAAAATTTCGACAATTTAAAAAATTTCAAGTATTTCTAGAATTCATCAAATTCCGTTAATGTGTATACATTCCGGAATTCGGAAGTTGACAATAATGTTAGAAATTCCCGAAATTTCCAAAAATTCCTGAAAATTTCGAAATTTTCAATATATACTACAATTTCTGATATTTTCGGGGTTTTCAAAAATTTTCGGAAATTATAGCAGATCTAAGAATTTCCGAATATGACCGAGGAGTGCGAGAATTTGAAAAATTTTTTAAATTCCAATATTCTGATAATGTCCAAAATTATTGAAATTTCGAAAAAAACTGTGGAATTTCAAAGAAATTGTAGAATCTTCCAAAATTCAAAAGTTTTATGAATCTTCGAAATTTTCAAATATTCGGGATAATCTTAATTTTTTCAGAAATTTTCGAATATTCCACTTTTAATCTTTCGTGCACTCAAAAGCGCCATCTATGTGCATTCGTAAAGAAAGCACTGTATTGGTCATTTCATATTATATTTACAACTGGAAAATACAATTGCCCGAAATTTTTTTTTTTTTTTCGAGCATCGGATACAAAATAAATTGACCCATATTTTTTTAATTTTCACATGATATGCAAAATTTGCAAGTTACGAATATTTGAAAATTTGACGTGTGAAAAATAGAATTTTTTTTTAACCGTCTAGTTCGTAAACGAATCTATAGAGTGTCACGAAAATTTTAGAGGAAGTTCGTGATGAGTCCAACTTCTATATCCTCATGAATGAATGAATTACATCAATTTTTTATACAACAAATAAGCACTTGTTATGAACCAATCGTTTCTATCAAAATAAAATACAACTTTTTAATCGACTTTTTCATAACTTCAATTTTTGTCGTGGTAACTGAAATGACTGATAGAAATTTCAGAGTGGACCGTTTATAAGTTTTCGAGGTACGAATTATTACATGTACACATTCTCGGCCCCGAGCGCGTAATAGAGTGCTGTTGACTCAGGCTGCGCGAAACCATGCCCGCTCGAAAAAGCTTCCACGCGTTCATTTTGTACTTCTATTGAATGATTATAATTCAGAAATTTAATTTTACAAGATAATATGAGGGAATAAATATGTTTTAACATATATTATAGATCAATCATTTGAAATATTAATTCTGATGCATACATTTGTTATTTTTTATCCAACATGACGCAATTCTTTCACATTTAGAGTATATTTATTCAACTGTTTCAATTTTCGTTCCGAAGAACGTGTCGATTTAGTTTTCGGAAAGCAAACATTTAGACTTTTTGAACACAAATAATATGTCTTAACTCACAATTTGAAGTTTGCTCCCGTTCAGCTAAGTAAATTTTTGGGTTACTGATATCGTCTTACAGTTCTTAAATCGACCTTTCAAAAATTCAGCCGCTTTTTTATTATCTTCTTCATTATTCAAAATAGACGTAATTTTAAAAAAACTCCCATCTTGCAATGCCCATTCATATAATTCAAATGCTGTATTTAATATAATTGTTCGTCTGAAGTCATTCAGAGACACTGAATGACTCGAAGTCGGATTTTCTTTTTCTTCATACACATATATTCTTTGTATAATATCATCTCGTTCTATCTTTTTTTTTATTGTGATGATTCAACAGAATTACAAGACAAACGCGTGGAAGCTTTTTCGAGCGGGCATGGCGTCGCGCAGCCTGAGTGGACGGCGCTCTGTTACGCGCTCAGGGCCAAAGCTGTGTACATGTAATTATTCGTACTTCGGAAACTTATGAACGGTCCAATCTGAAATTTTTATAAGTTATTGTAGGTACCACGACGACTTTTTAGGTTATCGACTTGTTAATTGAAAACATGTCTTTTTTTGTAGATACGTTTTGTGACTGGCAAGTTTTTGTGCCCGTCACTTAAAAATTGCCGTGTTAATTTTAAAATATCTCGGTCGGTAAGAGGGCCGAGCAAGATAAATCAACCTCGTTGGATACCCGGTTCAACCGGTCGAGTGGATATTCGGGCGCGCTCGGAAAAGATCGGGAGCGCGGAAAATAACCGAGCGATTATTTTATTTTTACGGTTGTATTTCAGGACGTATTTTGTGCATTGTAATTGTTCAATTTTAATGGGAACAGAGTCAATGCGCGGATTTAATCATGGGTGATTATTTTGTTTGAAATCGAAAATGACGGAGGACGCAGGTGAAATTTTAATGGAGTTACGTTTCAATTTTATTCCATGTCGACAATGTCCCACCATGTCAACGGTGGGAATTTTCCGGGGATTCTCGCGTAGTTATAGTTTAATTGTGAAACTGGCCGGCCAATGAAATACATATTCATTTAGTGTCAACTTAACTTGTGTTTTTGATTCACCCCGAGAACCACGTTTTCCCGAAATATAATAATTTTTTCCCCTTTCTCCACCCCAACTCCCGACTGAATGTATCGGCAATGTATTTTTCGAACATTTTTGTACTCGACTTAGTAGAAATCTCATTTCGTTACAGTTTATAACGATAGCTTGTCTATTGTATACAAAATTAATATAATTACTCCATCCATAAGGATATGGAAAGTTTGACTTATCACGAACTTTCTTCAAAAATTTCGAGACTTTCTGTAGATACGTTTACGAACTAGACAATGACTGAAAAAATTTTATTTTTCACACTACAAATGTTCAAATATTCATAACCTTCAAATTTTGCATATCATTCGGAAAAAAAAATTTGGTTCAATTTATTTTTTATTCCACAGGTTGGAAAAATATTAAAAAGATTCCATTTTCAAGTTGTAAATATGATATGGTGTCACGAGCGGGGCTCGTGACGAGGAAGGATTTCTCTGTAGAATTACCTCCGGGTCACCTTGTATTTTCCCTTCATCATTTTAGCACGAATGAGGAAAGGTCAATGAATTCTTAAGATCTTGTTTCCATTTCATCAATGGTTTATTCAGTAATATTAACCTAGGGATATATAAACGAACTGGGAAATCATTCTCATTCGCTGAGTGAGTTGATACATTATAATTTAATTCTGTTTCAGTGTCAATTATAGATTTAATTGCGCAATTCAGTTAAGTGATAACAATAATAATCTATTCTAATTGTGCATGTTTGTGAGAGAACTCTTCTGACTCTGAGTACGATAATAGTAAATCGCTTTCTAGTAACTCGAAGGATCCGGGTTTTTGGATTTTCATATCAAAGGGTCTTTTTTCTCTTTGTTACATAAAGTTCAAAAATTGAGCTATCTCGTCTGAAGAATTTACTGTAAAGACTTCGGTTTTAAAACGTCAAGCATTTAAAACTGCAGAATTGAAATTTTTTACTTTTAAAGTTCGAGAATTCATAAGCTTGAAGGCTTGAAATTAAAAATCAATATTATGACAGGGCGTCAGGGGTGGGGTGAAATTTATGATATCATGCGCCCACTGTCATTATAGAGGGGCGGGGGGGGGGGGCGTTGTCCTTCTCCCGTCGCTACTCCCGTCCCAATTCATACAACAGCATATCGCAGGTATAACACTCATTGCATCGTTACTAGACATATTAAAAATAAAAACAATCGATAAAATAATTATTTTATTAGATCATAACTTGGATAATAATCCAAGTTTTTCTGTATACAGGAATACTGTTCGTCGATTTTAGGATATGTAAAATAAACTATTGTAATTTTTGGTTTCGTTTGCTGGGAAATCAATCAATCAACATTCTGGGATAGATTTTCAAGCAAAAAAGATATTTTCTATTGTGCGCGAGTGACCGCACGTTGGGAAGTGACCGGAAAACTTACTCTCTTAACCAAGTCTGAACTTTGTAACTTTCAGCGATAATTAAGTAAAGGTTGAAGAGTCAGTAAAGAGGCGCATCGGTTAAGAAACAATAAAGAGACCCATTGACAGTCGTCTTAACTAACGCAAACTCTAGTCAGTGTAAAGAGATAGCGACGCCCAGTAAAGTACTAGCTACGAGGCAAGAAAGCTATAAGAGCTAGTTAAGAAACAACTGTGCTGCTTGGGTTGGAGTCCTAGAGGAACCCATGTTTTTTTTTTTAATCTTACGTCGTAACGTGCGCGTTGAACCAAAAATATAAAAATTATCCCTGGTAGAATACGTTTGCATCAAAGGTACGACCAGATTTTTGTGCAAACTTTGTACAAACTTTCACAAATCCTCATGTAAAGTGTTTACACAAAATTTACGCGAATATGCGGACGCATCCAGTCTTAAAATTTGTGCAAACTTTGTGCGAACGTTTGCATCCAAGGATCCAAGCGCGTTTGCATGAAGTTTGCACAAATTTTATGCAAACTGTTTTATCGGGGATAGTAATGATAGATAATGAATCCTAGCTTTTACTGTGTACTAGAAGTCAAGTCAAATTACAGATGACGACCAGGAAAGCGGCAACCGCAAAAGGTTTGAAGGCGTCTAGCAAGCCATGGAAATTCCCTCCACCGCTGTAAAGAACTGCAAACAATCAATAAAAAGTATATTTCGCACCAAGAGGCAGAACTTGGACTTTTTGACGAGTACCAATATTATATTGATCCAGTTGAAGTTAAATTACTGCCCTTATTATGAACGATATTTTTTACCGCATTTGTAAGTTTTGATAGTCATTGAAATACCTTGAGGAGTGGTTCCGAGGTTCCGTTTTCCAAGCGCTGCTTACGATGAGGGAGAAAAAACCTCATTTACATCTATAGCAGGCAAAAAACTATACTTTTTTTCACGCAATTTTTTTCACCCGTCCCAGCGGGCAAAAAACTATGGTTTTATGCTCTAGGGATTCGAAGTAGGTTTTATGTACTGCGGTGCAAGCATCGCTCAGGAGACATACCTTTGGGACCGCTCCGCAAGTATTTAAAGACGCGAAAAACATACACATGTGGTGAAAAGTTATTAACCTCAGTCGAACAAGATTACGAAAATCACAGGTTTGTGAGTCGTTACTTTACTATTCTCATATTTGGATTCCGGAATTATGAACTCTAACCAGACTTTTGACGCGCCGATTTCTTTGTAAAAAATTATGGCGATAGAGTTTGCATGTACGAACTCACACGTCATGCCGTTAGACCGAATACTTATGAACAACCGAGTACAGAAATTGTACAGTTGACAGGCTGAGAGTAAAAACATGACAAGTAAGAGACAAATAGATGTTAAACTCGATGTTCATTGACTCTAATTTTTCGATTCCGGCTATCAGTCTGTCAATTTACTTGTTAATTCGCTGAAACTTATGCCATCATAGTTGACTCAATGCACACTATTAGCGGTGGCTTTTTTATTTTCTCGGTTGTTCATAAGTATTTGGTCGAACGGCTTGACGTGAGAGTTTGTGTATGCGAACTTTATCACCTTAATTTTTTCCAAAGTCGGCGCGTCAAAGGTCTGGTGGTGCTCTTGTAAATTGTCAGTCTTCTGAAGTGGAAGGAACGAAAATTTATGTTTTTAAACTCACGAATGACGTTATTTATCATTCAAATTTCAGTTTGTAATTTCGGGGTCGGTCAATTGTTGTGAAATATCTTCAAAACCCGCGAATTCAATCGTTTACATTCGTGTTTTTCAAAAATGAATTTCTCTTCGCAAAACCAGAGTTCTAGAATTTATGGTTTTTATTCAGTCTACATAACAAATTTGAGTTGTGTATAACATCAGTATTTGGCATTCGTAAGTATAACTTTTTTTTGATGAGGAAAAAATGTGTACCTATGAACACTGAAAGTTCAACAATGCAATAGAGTATTGATTTTTGTATGTTAGAACATTATGTTTGAATGAAAAACACTAAAATAATTGTTCCACAACAATTTAAAAGTTTAACATCAAGTTTATAGTTCCTGAATTTTGGAATGCCACAAAATAGGAATTATTACCTTTATTCGGACGTTACAACAAGTAGATTTTACAATTATTTGTCCATGTCTACATTTTCAACTGAAATTTCAAGAATAAAACAATTTGCGTATTACAACTTGTTCTATCGATTTTAGTTTTTCGTACTCATAATTAATTTTCCGAAATTCGAAAATTTTTCGAAATGTGATAAAAAGTATGCTGATTGAAAAATTTGCATTTTTCGTTTTTCTTAAATCAAAAATACCATGTAGATGATTATGATTAACTATCTGAAAATTAAGTTATTTCTGGAATCATAATGAACAGTGTGCAAATTCTCACACTTGAATTTTCACTTCTCCCATTATCGAAAACATTGGAATATATTTTATTTTAAGAATATATTCTATTCCGCATGAACCTTTTCACCAACATAAGAATATTGAAATTTTTTTATTATTGTAAATAATTGTTTGATAATTGATTTCTTTCCACAATTTTGTTGAGGGCGTTCGGGAATCGCTAAATAACGGCGAAGAAATCGATGATAGAGTTGTCATTGAATGAAGGCGACGACATAACAATCTTGCGGAGGCGCTGTCTGATTTCAAGTCACATTACGTCGAAATCTTGTTACTTGTTAAAGAAAGCGAAATAATTGATCAAGGGTTAAGAGTTGAAGAGTTACAGAGGGCTCATTTTGGAGTCACTTTGCAAGCACAACTCATTTTAGATTATTTATCCAGGTCAAAAAATGAAAACAAAGCCGACTTTGGACCAAATTCATCTGAAAACTGTCGCGATGGTTCGATTCACAAGAAATCCACAATTTGATGGGGCTTATGACATATGGCTTGCGTTTCATGACACATTTCCCTCCGCGAAACATGTGAACGATTCGCTCAGCCACGTTCAAAAGTTTACGCATTTAAGCGGCTCGCTGATTGGTGAAGCTGCGCGTGTAATTCACGATTTCAACATATCGGGTACGAACTACGAACCTGCTTGGACCCTTTTGACAAAGAGATTCGAAGATGAACCCTTCATAGTGCATAACCACATCGGGGGCATTGTCGAATATCCAAAGTTGTCGGAGCGAAATTTGTCGCAGCTTCGAGATTTTTTTCAAGTTGTTCGAAGCAATATTCGTTCGTTGGAGGCCTTGAAAGAGCCGGTCGGCGAGTGGGACAGCATTCTCGTGTACATCGTTGCCAACAAATTCGACGCTCACACGAGATCATAGTGGGAAAAATCCTAAGTTTCTAGAAAGGACGTCCCTAGGTTTTCGGAATTGATCAAATATATCGATGACAAGTGTCGTCTCTTGGAAAAAACTCGAGGTTGCTCCGAGGAGTTAAACTTCAATAACGGCACTGTCCACAAGCAGGGTAAGCATTTTGTTTCAGCTGATTCGGCCAATTTTCAGTAGCTGTGTCCCATTTGTGAGAAACAGCACAACATTTTTTCGTTATTGAGATGTTTGAAAAAACGCTGCAGCGAATGCAGTAATCCATATCACATGTTGCTCCATCCCGTTAGAAAGGGGGACGCCAGGGTCGAAACTCCCAAAAAGGAGAAGGGAACGCTTATTGTTTCAGCCTCTACATCAGTGGCGCTCAATCTTTCATACATTGTCCCAACAGCAGTTGTGCAGGTTCTTGACGTTTTAGGCAATCTTCATGACTTCGTCACTTTGCTGGATACGGGAGCCGTATGCAGTTTTATTTCGAAAAGGTTCTGCGAACGGCTTGGTTTGAAAACAGCGGCCACCAACGTTAGGGTCATGGGGGTCAATGGATGCGGTTTTAGGTTGGACGAGTACGTAGTTGCAACCATGAAATAAAGGTTAATGGATTTTACGAGCGGGCTGCAATTTTGAGTCACAGACACCGTCACGTGTGCTTTGACTTCAGAGGCGTTGGATCTTGTTCGGTTTTGGGTTCCTGCAGGTGTCTTTTTGGCAGATCCTGAATTTTACAAGCTTGAATCGGTGGACATGATCATGAGTGCCGAAGGTTTTTGGGAATTATTGTCGCCTGAAACTCGTAAGGATCCGTATCTGCCCAAAACAAGGTTAGGTTACGTTGTCTTGAGTAGAATTCCTCAAGTTGGTCGGCCAGCGGGTTTGGTTCCATGCAATTTTTCCATAACAATTTGTCTATCCAGGAAAAAGGGGTGCGAAGCAAATTTTGCCGAGACGGTACAGAAGAATGAGGAAGGTTGGTTCATTGTATCTTATCCGATCAAGGGTTCCTTAGATTTGTTAGGAGATTTGAAGAAGCTGAGCGGAAATTTTTCGCAAATGAAAAAAGATCGTCTCAAAATGAGACTCTTGTGAGTCAAGTATTCAGAGTTCATGGCTGAATATTCGAGGTTAGGGCACATGTCAAAAGTGGTAGAGTCAAAACCACCGAGGCATACGTTTTATTTGCCCCATCATGGCGTCTCAAAGGAGGACAGCCTGACGACCAAACTCAGGGACGTTTTTAATGGGGCTTTTTGATCGAAGACCGGGGTCTCCATCAACGATTTGTTGATGGCTGGGCCTTCCATTCAAGAAGATTTGTTTTCGATTTTGCTGAAGTTTCGCCTGCGTCGAGTTGCAATAGGGGCAAACGTATCCATGATTTACTGCCAGATTCTTGTTGAACCTCCGCACCGCCCTCTACAGCGCCTTTTTTGGCGTACCAGCTCAAATAAGCCCATAGAGGAGTACGAGCTGAACACCTTGACTTACGGCTTGACGTTGAGTTCTTTTTTGGCGATAAGGTGCCTTTTTCAGCCAGCTGACGAGTGACAGGTTTCGCATCTGAAAATTGCAGCAATCATTTGGAGGTGTTTTTACGTGGATGATTTGAGGTATAACACCGACACCGTTGGGAAAGCAGCTGATATTCGATCTGAAACTACAAAAATTATGGCTCCGGCAGGGTTTCCGCTTCGCAAATGGGTCTTGAATCAGCCAGAGGTCATCAAATTGTCGAAGGTTCGTCAAGATGATTTGCCTTGTCGAGTCATCCACTTAGGAGAGAACGAGACAAAAAAAACTTTGGGATTATAATGGGTGAGTGTTAAGGACCAGCTCGTCTACGACGTTGATTCGAAACTCTGCTTAGAGCCTTGTGCAAAGCGTGCTATTCTTTTTACTGTAGCGCGCATCATTGATCCACTGGGGTTGTTGAGTCCGTGCATTGTTACGGCGAAAATTTCGATCCAAAAGTTGTGACGAGACAAGGCTGGGTGGGACGATGAACCGTCGATGGAAATTTTAGAATCTTGGAAAGACTTCGTCGGTGAAATGACAGAGATTGGTGAATTGCGCATGCCCCGCCGCATTAGATACAGTTCCTAGAAGTTATTGGAAATGTATTCGTTTTCTGAAGCTAGTGAAGTAGCGTACGGCGCTTGCATTTATCTTCGATGCATAAGCAAGCAGGGCAAGATCTCATCAAGGCTTCCGTGTTCCAAAGTGAAGGTGACGCTTTAAAAAAAAAACTACGATACCTCGGCTAGAGTTATGCACTGCACAATTGTCAGCCAAACTCACTGATAAAGTGATCGAGGCTCTCGACGTTCCGGTTTAAAGGAAATTTTTTTGGTGCGACTCCCAGATCGTTCTGTGCTGGCTAAAGCTCAAATCTTGCACTCTGAAAACATCTGTTGGTGCCAGGGTCGCAGAAATTCAGTAGCCGTATTCATTTGCTTTGTGCGTCGTGCCATCCACCTAGAACTTGTAACTGATCTGACGACCGATTGTTTTATATTAGCGCTACGTCGTTTCGCATCACGGTGGGGATTCCCAGACAGAATCAACACCGACAATGGCACGAATTTTGTCGGTGCTGATTCTTAGCTCCGAGAGCTATGGGAATTTCTCCGAGCAAATAAATACGGCTAAATAAAACTTTGATGTTTTAATACACCGATCCTTGCGATCTTTCATGACAAATGGTCCAGCGTAATCGACTCCAATGATGATGAAGGCTAGTGCTGGAGTGACAGTGACTCTTTCTTGCGCATTGAAAAAACAAAAAGGTGTTTTTTTTTCAATTCGTGTGTCTTTCGATTTTCGTGCGTTGTAGTACAATGTAGAATGATAAAGCTGTATTTTATTACATTCTAATTCGTTCAAATATTTTGAAGTCATGAGCAATCATTATTACTGACAGAAAACACATTTTTTGTATGCCAAAATTAATGTAGAACAATTTTTATATAAATAAAAATTCGTTTTTCTACATTAAATATAAAAACTCCCACATAAATGAATGTTTTTCAATCTTTCTCCGGAAAATAAAATTTCTGTATCAAATTTCAATTCACAGATATTTCGATTGATACAATTTCTTTTTTTGAATGCTTTCTGAAATCTTGAAGATACAAAGTTAATAAGAAAATCCATATATTATCATCTTTCGATCCACAAAATTTTGGAATTTAGTGAAAAATATTTGGTGATCCAAAAAACTAAATTTTCATTTCCGAAAAATTCATATTTCTCCCGATTTTTGTGTGTTGTAGTGTGATGTAGAATTTTGGAGCTGTATTAAAAAAACTTTATAATATTACGAAATGTTTCTTCATACATAAATATGTTCCTATAGATATTGAGAAGATGTTTCCTGAATATTTTTTCATGAATCAATTTGATAAAGAGCTG
>JAPYZK010001344.1:0-18159 GCA_030522785.1 Platygaster equestris | reverse complement strand
ACTAGTCGCCCACCTCTCCCCTCGGATAACTTTTTCACCCCAGCCAAACGCGACCGGGCTCCGCGCTGTTGCCTCCCCTCCCCCCTGCCGCCGCCGCCGCCGCCGCCTCGTCAGCCATCTCTTTCGTGGCCGCCGTCATTCCACGCATCTCCTCCATCCTCCCAATCCAGTTCAGAAATCCCCACCCTGGGCCCTCTACGGTTGTGCATGCCAGGAGGGAAATGTGGCAACGCCGCCGGCGTCTCGGGGAGCCTCTCTTATTCGCGAATACTCGCGAGTTTGTCTACCGGCGCGCGGATGTGCCCCGAAAGAGCCGGGACAAGTTTGCGGTGGATGATTAAAAAAGCGGGTACCAAGGCGAGGAAACGAGACCGCGCATCAGTGCGGAGGAAGTAAAATCGTAAAAATCGGAGGTTTACCGAAAACGCGGCGTAAATGGCGCTCTCGGCCCAGAACCAGTCGACTTCGTATGTGAACCTGTATTATTCCATTGTCCAGCGGGCGGCCACGAGATATTTTAAGGAGTACTACAATTCTGGTGAGTCATACACGAAAACATGGGGTTGTTGACAACGACGACGCAGGCTGCTGTTGGCGTGTTCACGTGACGTCGCTTTCCGTCTTTTTCGCCCTTTCCTCGATTTGTTTACTACGGTGATCGTGGTTGGCTTTTTTGTCGAAGGTCGCTGCTTCTGTGGTTTCTGACACTCGTTCTTGGGCCTCTTTTCAATTTGTTTACAGTACAGTGAAGCCTCTCGTAGTGTCCACAGGTTGAAAACAGGGGTGGTTGGGACAATGTGAGGGGCTCGACTGTATGTGCGAATACGTCCTTTGCTTAGCGTGCCAAAGGCCTTGATCCTCACCTAGACGCGGGGCACATGTCCGAAAGTTCACTAGCCCCGTTGAGTCTCAATTTCACGAAATTTTACTTTTGGAAAAGTTGTTGCCAAAATGTTCCCGATTGTGAGTTTTCAGAAGAAGCTTGCAGTTCATCTGACGAAATTCGACTTCTGGAGAAGGCGAGGAAGGGTTGAGGATGTTGTTTTTTTGTTTGAAGAAAATGGATGAGGGAAGTTGGGATTCGGTGGCGTCAATTTGTGAAATTCGCAAGTTTTGTACGTTGTTGGAGAGGAGGCGTGTTTGAGGATAGGTACCGCGTGCACCTCCTCCCTACCCACAACACGCGCGTATCTATTGCGAGCGCCGGCTAGACACGTGCCGACATTCTATTCATGCACGAGCGCGCCTCTCGCATCCCTCGCGCGTCTATGAATCGCGGACTCTTGGGGATCGTGTACTCGCGCGCGCGCTTCTTCTTCTTCTTCTTCTTCTTGTTCTTCGTACTCTTGTTCTTGCGCCGCGAATGTGCCCCGGTGAATGGAACGGTGGCGGGATGCTGGGATGTCTTGGGCTTTTTTCTGGATTTCTGTTTCATTTGACTGCGAGAGAGTTTTGTTTATGTTTCACTCCGCGGTAACAGCATTAAATAAAATACTTGTTTGTGGTGACCGAATCGTTGAATTCAGTAGGATTCGAGTATTGGGTCTGTGGAATTGTGAAATTTTGGAATTCAGAACTGAATATCAACTTGTCTCGAAATTATTGGAAGGTCGGGAAAATTTCGCAGCATTCTCAAAAAAACGAAAAATTATCCGAATTTGTACTGAAATTGTGGAAATCTAGAATTTTTTACAGTACTGAAAAATTGTCGAAGCTTTCGGAGAATTTTTGGGAATTTCATGAATTATTTGAAATGGCTCTAACACACTTTAGACTTTACAATCTTCACGTGTAAAAATTTTCAAAATTTTTCAAAAACTTCGATAAGTTCACCAAATTTTTCGTTATTTCAGATTAGTCTTAATTTTGTGGAATTTATCGATGTTTGCAGAATTTATAACATTCTCTATCAGTTGAAGTAATTTTCGTGAATTTTAAGAGAGTAAATTATTAAGGCAATTTCGCGGAAAAAAATTTACAGTAATTTGTATTGATTTGGAAAATTATTGGGAAAAAATTTTGGTAAAGCCTTACGGAAAAAAACCCTGAACTTTTCAGGGTTAAACCCTCAACATTTTTGGGGTTATTTGAACCACTGAACTTTCAAGATAACCCTCAACTTTCCAGAGTTACCCTTAACTTTTTAATTGCTAATCAGTAATAAATAACAATTATTGCTAGTTGAATATTAATTAGTAATTGCAAGAGAACACTGTTAACAGTAGAAATTTTTTCATTATAATAAAACTGGGTTCGAAAAAAATCTGGCCCGAGCAGGACTTGAACTCCCAAATTTGGGATTACGACTCTCATGCCTCATCATTTCAGCTAAGCATCTTTTTGGTTGGATTGCCCAAAATATTTCATTTTAACAAGAGGAGAGGTTACATGATGATAAATCATCGAATAATAATAGTATATTGTGCGACTAGTGGGAGAAAGAGAAGATTCCTCGATCGTGGAGATTGCCTTACGAGCGTAGCGAGTGTGGCAACGCGTGAAAGTAATCTCCTTTTTCGACCAATAGTTGCACACAATATTTTATTCAACAACCGCGAGAAATACGTGATTTCACGGCCCTGCTGAGAGGTGGGTAAATAATGGGTTACCTGATTGATTGATGCAACAATCGCCCTTAGAACTTGGCTACGTACTTTAGGGAGTTAAAAACTAATTATCCCTTTCGTTGCTTTGATTTTCGTCGGGATTGATTACGACTGTTTTCGACACTTTTGTAAACAACAACAAAGACATTGCAGCAATACATAGTTTTGTAATTTTGAGGTTAGGGTTGGGTAGTTTGAAGTTTCGATATCCGCCGAGTCGCTCGTCCGCCATCTTGTTTCCATTATCCATGCGTAAACGGTCGCTGAACTGAGCGTGAGTGAGTAAATAGCTATAGGTCGTTAAGATGAGCGTGGGCGAACGAGTTCATCACTGGCATGCCATACGTCAACAATCAGGTAATCCATTATTTCGTCCACTCTCAGCAGGTCCAAGAAATTGCATATTTTTCGCGGGCGTTGAATAAAGTCTTATTACGAACTCGCCTAGGACATAATAGTGGGTGCAAACTCTTCCAGAGACTTTTGTAGTTTTTCACAATATTTGAATAACAAAAAAAATAATTAAACCGCAATAAGCACCCAAAACAATTAATTTAATATTATGCGGCAAAGAGCCTAGAAATAACATAAACGTCAACAGCACATGTGACTGTAATATCGTACTTTAGAAAAAAATGAGTTTATACGCTTATCACTGATCAATCATGGGATAACACTTGACATAAAACTTCAAAAACCTCTACGTGTTCAGGGTTACCCTGAAACTTCAGGGTATCACCCTCAAATTTCAGGGTTACCCTCACTTTTGGAGGTTACTCTTAAACTTCAGGGTGTAACCCTTAATCCTTTCTAGGGTTATACCCTGAAGTTTAAGGGTAATTTCGAAAAAATTCGGGGTCACTCTGAAGTTTGAGGGTAACCCCAAAATGAGTTTAGAGTTTACCCTGAAGTTTGAGGGTAACCCTGAAAATAGTCAGGCTCACTTTGAAAGTTGAGGGTAACCCTTAAGTTTTAGGGTTATACCCCAAACTTTCAGGGTAACCCTGGAAAAGCTCCAAGTTTTTTCTGTAAGAGAGTTCCCTAAAAATATTGAAAACTCTGAAACCATTATTAAATTGAAAATTGAACATCGACGAAGTTTTTAGGGTTTGAGAATATCACGTATATGAATTATAAATTATAGGTTCGAAATTCAAAATGATTCCGAAAATTTCGAGATCCTTTGCAATTTTTCGAAAAATTTTCATCGAACTTCTGCGAATCTCGCTATGATGATTTTTCCAGCGTAGGTTTTGCAGTTTTACGATCTATTCATAAGTTACCACAGAACATTCATCTCCCTCTTTTTTCTGATACCTTGTTCAAAAATTGTATCAAATCGAGCATTGAACTGGAAAATTAACGAAATTACCTTCCGAAATATCGAGTTGAATCAATTAAAAATTGAAGAAACCTTGGTTTTACGAGGTGTACGAAATCTTGTCTTTTGGTGCATCAGGATCAAATGATTGTATAATCATTCGTTGATTCGATGAGCCAGGATTCACGTAGAATTATTATAATAATTCTTTTAAATGAGTGTAATTTCTTTCCTAATGCAACCCAGATTTGAAGACATTTTCAAGTCGACTCGCCTCGGAGTTATACACATGGACTCTTTGTGCATAGAATTTCGTTTGTATCCGTACTCTGCTCAGATAAGATAAAGTTCGAATCGCTTTTCTACATCAAGTTTGACGATTCACAATCGCATTTATAACTCGCTGGCCTTATCAAACTTTTGATTTATAAGTAGGGAGTTATGGAAGATTTGATGCAACTGGAAGATATTGAATGAGCTCGAATTTTTAAGGCAGTTTAATTTTTCGAATTCCGAATTCATATGAGTGAATTTGGAAATTTACATTTTGAATTGGAAAAATTGGAAATTTATATTTTTGTTTCGGAAAATGATAGATCCCAATTTTGAAAGGTTGGAAATTCCAGAGATTGAACAATAATTATGGAAATTTTACATCCACATAAATTGAATATACTGAAAATATAATAAATTCAAAATTTGGTAGTTCCAAAAATTATAAGTTTGGGAATAGTTCCCGAAATAGTTGCGAAATTGAAAAGCTATATAGAGAAGTCGAACTGAAGAAACCAGAGTACGAATACGACAAAGTTTTAAAACACGCGATTGAAATATTTGGTACCTGAAACATTCGAAAGTGAAAAGAAGAAAATTATGCCTGACTTTTGAAAACTTGTAACTTCAAAATTCTAAACTCGTGTGAAAATTAGAAAAGAAATTGAAAAATTTGTTAGGAAGAATGGTAATGGCTTCAGTTTTTCAGAATTTTGAAGATTGGAAACTTTCGAATTGTCAATTGCCAAATTAAATATTTATACGTCCGAAAGTGTTGAATTTTTACCTTCCACTAAGAAGTATTATCACACTAGTTGCGAAATCCACCAATTTCGAAAAATTTGCACTCGACACTTTTTTCGAAAAATTACGATGAATAATATATTTTTGAATGCATTTTGATGTCAAATATACAAATAAAGTGGTCAAATGACGATTTTTCAACAATTCTGATAGTTGCAGGCAAAAAATGCGCGAAAATACGTAATTTTGATGTGTCATCATTTCAAGAATCATAATTTTATTCCAGCTGAAATAACTGCATAACTAATAGAATAAAACCTTGGACAATTTGAAAATTTTAGAGTTGGCTAGAATATCTTACGAAAAGTGGGGGAAAGTGATTTTTGAACGTATCTTTGGGACACATGATGAAGACCATCGTAACCTGGATTGTATCCCAATTTTCGCACTCAAACTCCGGCAGGGTAGGGTTAGGTTAGTTTCAGAACAGCATTTGACATCGAAATGCACTTCAAAAACATTTTCTTTTACATCCAAATGCACTCAAAAAAATTTTTTTTCATACATTTTTCGTAATATCCTTTTCCACAAAAGCCTCTAAACTACATTATTATCCAGAACCCTCTCAAACTACTCATTTTTATAATTGATGTGCAAAAAAATTTGCGTTTTTTTCTAGTTTTGCAAAATGAACTGAAAAAAACCCCCAATAATATACGACCTCAAAAGACGACCCTTGCGGAAAAAACTCTGAACTTTTTCAGGGTTACCCTGAAAGTTCAGGGTACAACCCTCAAATTTGAGGGTTACCCTCACTTTTTTCAGGGTTACTCTCAAACTTCAGTGTATAACCCTTAACTCATTCCAGGGTTACCTTCAAATTACAGAGTAACCCTGACTATTTTAAGGGTTACCCTCAAACTTTAGGGTAAACCCTCAACTCATTTCAGGGTTACCCTCAAACTTCAGAGTTACCCTCAAACTTCAGGGTATAACCCTAAAAAGGATTCAGGGTTATACCCTCAAGTTCGAGGGTAACCCTGAAATTTGAGGCTTGTACGCTGAAATTTTAGAGTAACCCTGAACACTTGAACGTTTTCGAAGTTTCATGTCAAGTGTTATCCCATGACTGATCAGTGATAAGCGTATAAACTCAACTCTTTTCAAAGTGCGCTATTGCAGTCACACGTGCTGTTGACGTTCATGTTATTTTTAGGCTCTTAATTCACCGCATAATATGATCATTAAGTTAATTTTTTCGGTCTGGCTGAACTTTTCTTTTGTTATTAAAATATTGCGATAAAATATAAAAGTCTCTGGGAAAGTTTACACCCACTGCTATGTCCTAGGCCAGTTGGTAATAAGACTTAATTATTTAATTATTCATTATGATTCAACCTCTTTTTTCATAGAAGTGAAATATTTTGTGCTTTTCAACCAAAAAGATGATTAGCTGACATTATCGAGCATGAGCTTCGTAATCCCGAAGTTAGGAGTTTAAGTCCTGCTCGGGCCAGTTTTTTTCTCAAATCCACTTTCATTATGATAAAGAATTCTTCGTCGTTGACAGTGTTCCATTAACGTTAATAATTGACATTTAACTAGCAATAATTGTTATTTATTATTGATTAGCGATTAAAAAGTTGAGGGTAACCCTAAAGTTGAGGGTTACCCTGAAAGTTCAGCGGTTCAAATAACCCTGAAAATTTTGGGGTTTTAACCTTGAAAAATTTTCAGGGTTAAACCCTGAAAAGTTTGAGTTTTTTTCCGTAAGGGGATTGCCCAAAAGGATTTTGAAAAGTTCGCTTGCGAGTTATTCATTCAAAATTTCGAGTTGGTCAAAACGCATTTTCGTTAGTTCTGGTCCGATTTTCGAAAAACGAGCGTTTTTGATGGATAAAATTTAATAAATTCATTTCGAATCCAAAAAACTGCAAAAAAATGTTCAATGGAGCGTACTTCTTGCGTATTTAATTGTGTCTTAATCCTAATGGGGGTTCTAGAGCCCAATTAGGGCTGTCAATCAATCAAAATCAATCACAAATGTAGGTTGTTGAAAAACCAATTTTTTGTTAATTTCGAAATTGGGAATGCATTTCTTAAATTTCATAAAACGTTTTTGTTTCCCGAAAATCGGACGGAAACTGCTCAAGATACATTTTAAACAATTCGAAACTTTTAACAACTAATGACTCGCAAACTCGAACTAACTTTTCAAAATCCTTTGGGAAATTTCTTGATGCGGTCATAATATATGCTATTGTTTTTCGCAATTCATTTGCCAAAACTTTTTTCACTGTTGCACAGTGATAATTGAACGCGCACGTGCACCAGTTCTCAACCCTAAACGCACAACAGCATAAACACGCATTAACGAAGAAACCCAAGAAAAAGACATTAATCAAAACAAAGGGGGGAGGGGGAGGGGGTCAAAGGTATCCAATTTAGCGGTAGGCAAGCACGGTTTTCGTGCATATTGTCGCGGCACGTTCCCGGGTCGCTTTGTTTTCGCATCGTCGCGTCGTCTACGCTCTCTCTGCGGCGTAAAATAAACGCAGACGGCCTCTTCGCTATTCAGTCAGTCATTATTATACGGACGATAAACATACGCGCGCAGTTCAGTAAACCCGCGCTCTTTTGTCACGCCGTGTAGTACATTCGCTTCCCGGCTTATCGGCTCCGCGTTATCAGCGCAAACGAGGTGGGAGAAGTGCCCCAAAGACATCGCGCTCTTATTTTAAAAAGCGATAAGGAGCTCTTTCTTGGTGGGGCGAGCGTCGACTCGGCCGTGGATTCGCGTCCAGTGCGTCTCATTTTTTTCGCGAAACATGTTTGCCTCAATTCCCCCAAGGTCGAGTTTCCGTTTATTCCCTTCGGAACGAGGGATGCAAGGGCCTGAGTTCGCTTTTTTCGAGTAGTGACGGTTCATTTTTCGATTTGTGTTCGAAATCACCGGTTTTAGTGTCAAGTCCAATGGTGGATTATGCGAACCCGCGGCATCGTTAAGAGGTGAGATGATTGGATCAGGGGAGAGTCGTTTTGGAGGTGATGTCGATGAGGATTGATTTTTTCGGAAGATGGATTGGGATGATGAATGCACGGGGAAAACAGTATGGTTGCATCGACCATATAAATAGTAACATTTGCGCTACCTGTATAACATGTGGTTTGTACAACTATATATATGGTTGATGGGGTGTATATGACCATTGATATGGTTGGTATGACCATATCCGTGGTTGGCGCAAATGTTACCATTTATATGGTCGGGGCAACCATACTTTTTTCTTCCGTGTGAAGAGTCGGTTGAAGAGTGGAGAATTGAAGTCGAATAGTGATGATTTTTGGAGGAAAGTGGATTGACTCTGTGTGGGTTAGTTAGTATGGTTTTGTAATTTGGAAATGCGGGTAAAAAAGATTCCGCGGCGAGAATGGATGAGTGTTTGGTAGTGGGAGTTCGTGAGTTGTACTTTGATCTCGAGAGACAATTGTTGCAGCCACTTGCGTCATTCGCTGACGCTGATCGAGTTCTAATCGGCTAAGTTTGGTGGCTGGATTTTTGGCGATTTACGGGGGGTTTTCTGATGGTTTGGGTCAGTGGCAGATCTAGTGGGGGGGAGGGGGGGGTTCAACCCCCCCCCTCCCTTGAAAGTTTAGAGTTCACATTTTTATTCTGAAGTTCTCATAATTAGAAATTCGTGGTTCATAATAGTAGTAAGAACTTTAAAAACCTAGGTTCGAAATTCGGAGTACAAAGTTCACACTTGAAGTTTGAATTTAATGTCGTAGTTTTGAGTTGACAGTTCGAATTCAAAGTTTGTAGTTTAAACTGGGAATTTATTTATTGAAATATGAAGTTTAACGTTTACATTTAATATTTTGAGTTCATATTAGAAGTTGACACTTCAAATTCAGAGTTGTGAGTTTTTAATTGGAATGTAAAGTTTGTAGGTTAAGGTTCAAGTTTGAAGTTTTGATATTTCAAAGTTCAAGTTCAAACGTGAAGTTTATGATCGAAGTTCTAAGTTTGGATTTGAAATTGGAAGTTTCAATTAGGAATCCGGAGTTCAGAGTAAAAGTTCGGAGTTCAAAGTCAAAGTTTGATGTTCGAAGTTCTAATTCGATGTTTGAGGTTCAGATTCGAAGTTTAGAATTTGAATTCAAAGATTGGAGTTTTAAATTGAAATGTGAAGTTTGGAGTTTAAAGTTTAAAATGTAAAGTTCGAATTAAGAGTTGAATTTTGAAGTTCCAAGTCCAAAGTTTCTGTTGAAATATGAAGTTTAAAGTTAAAATTTCAAGTTAAACGTTTAAATTAGAGATCTGTAGTTGAGAGTGGAAATTTAAAGCTCAAAATAGAAGTTTGAACTTGAAATTCGAAATTTAAAGTTCAAAATGGTAATCAGATGATCGAGGTTTATATATTCGAATTTCATACTTGAAATTCAAAGGGTTTGAAGTTTCGAATTGAAAATGCAAGTCTCTAATTTTTGTTAAAATCCAGTTTTAAAATTTTTAGTTTCGAGCTTCAAATTGAAATTTCGAGTTCCAAGTTCGATGTTTAAGTTTGAAATTTCAAGTCTGATGTCCTTATTACGTTTGAGGTTGAAATTTAAAGAAGATAGTTTGCAGTTTCCAATTTTTTCAAAATGAATTCTACGTAATCCAGAATTAACCCTACTTAACTCAGTAGTGGTAATCAAAGATCCGTAGAAAAATTGAAAAATGACATTCAGTTTAGCTTATGGATGCTGATTACTTATCAAAAAAATAATAAAAACGTCAATATGATGTACATGAGGATTTTTAAAACACGCCCCAAAATATTTTTCTATATCCGCCTCTCATTCGGGTGATGTGAGGAATAAGGATCGCATTTGACCTTCGACTTGAAATTATTATCACAGTAGTTGCGAAATCTACTGTTTTTAAAAATTTTGACTCGACAATGTTGTCGAAAAATTTCAAATTAAATGCAATAGTTTTTATTGTTATAGGCAAAACATTCGTAAATTCGATGTGTTGCATTTCAAGAATGGTAACTTCGGCTGAAATAATTATGATCAAAAATTCGACAAGTTGAAGATTGACGAGTTGGCTTGTAATGGCAGAAGTGGGGGAAAGTGATTTCGGAAAGTATTTTTGTGGAAAATGTGCGAAAACATCCTAACCTGGATTTTATTCTGATTTTTGCGCTCAAACTCTTGTCAGGGTATTTTCGATAATTTTTTAATTTGGGTTTTTTTTTTATTTTGTTGGTACTTACCAGCATAATAAGCGAAAAATCTCTAAATTGAAGGAAGATTGATGGTCAAGATGCCTAGGAAAAGAGAAATTTCGTTTTTTGGTGTCGATGTTTTTATTTGCACTTGTAAGTGATTAATTATTGTGATTAATGAGTGAATAACGAAAATATTGTGGAATAATAGCACAAAAACGTCCTAGAACTGTGAATTGATTATGAGTTGATTATTATACATATTTCTATCAAAAAATCGGACAAATGTTGAATCCAGAAAGTGTTCTCTTAAACAAAACATAGATTTTTCACAGAATTTCCATCTTACAAGTATTATTATTTTGTAGATATTCTTAAATACGTTTTTTTTTCTTCATTTTTACTCAGTTGAAATTACGAACTAAACCAAAATATTCAGGCCTTTACATTATGCTAATCTCTCGCGCTGTATTTTCGAGTAACTATATTATATCAATTATCAATTTCGAAAAAAATCTATGCAACGAGTTCAAGTGATTTTCTAGCAAAACAGTACGATGTAGAAACAGCATACAACGTGTGTATATGAATTGTGAATGGATTTACGTGACAAAGTTTGCCCGAGGAAATATTGTGCCTTGAGCTCGAACCAATCAATGTTTTAGCTTCATAACTACACTTTCAGCCAGTGTAAATAACTAGCATTATACAGGTTTTGGGAGGACAAAAAACAAACAAAATACGAATATAGAAACAATTTGAAAAAAGGGTATTTACAGACTGATCTCAATCATTTTATTTCGATGTATTTTTAGAGAATAAAATCACGTGAAATCTTTGAAAAAAATAGTACTTTGAAATTGAATAATTTTTTCAAATTTTCGAATTGACTGCAAAATATCTTGAAACTCAAAAAAGAGAAATTGAAAATTTTTCCAGTTTCGGTCATTCATAACTCGATGTCATTCGATCTTATGAAATTAAAAAAACCAATCCTGAAAAAAACTTTGAACCAATCAATGTTTTAGCTTCGTAACTACACTTTCAGCCAGTTCAAATAACTAGCATTATACAGATTTCGGGACAAAAAACAAATAAAATACGAATATAAAAACAATTTGAAAAAAGGGTATTTGGGTCATTCCGTCTGGTTTTTACACTCAAATTTTAAATTTCCATTAGGTAGTTTTTTTCGATTCTTAGTCAAAAAACATTAGATACGTATTTTTCCTTTATTCTTTTTGACGTGTTTTTTCGCAAACATGATTTTTTTTAAATTTGACGATTCCGAAATCGTCCCATTTTCAAGCGCTCGTAAGTCGGAACCTGTCAGTCTAATGGAAGACTGAATGGGCACTTAAAAGTTAGGATTTTCCATCTAGTTTTGAATTATGTTAGTTTTGTACATATTTTGGCAATTGTTAGTTAACAATTTCGCGATTAAGTACTAAAAAGTGATTTTTTTTTTCAATTTAGGTAGTTTCGATTTTTTTCTTTTTTCCATTCAATGATCTGTAAACGATGACAAGAATTTACCACTTTTAATTTCGATGTAAGCTATTTTAGTGAAATTAAAAGTGATAAATTCTTGTCATCGTTGACAGATCATTGAATGGAAAAAAGAAAAAAATCAAAACTACCTGAATTTAAAAAAAATCACTTTTTACTATTTAATCGCGAAATTGTTAACTAAAAATTGTCAAAATATGTACAAAACTAACATAATTCAAAACTAGATGGAAAAACCTAACTTTTATTTATCCATTCAGTTTTCGATTAGTCTGACAAGTTCCGACTTACGAGCGCTTGAAAATTGAACGATTTCGGAACCGTCAAATTTTCGAAAAATCATATTAGCGAAAAAACACATCAAAAATAATAAAGAAAAAATACGTATCAAATGTTTATTGACTAAGAATCGAAAAAAAACTACGTAATGAAAATCTAAAATTTGAGTGTAAAAACCAGACGGTATGGCCCATTTACTGACTAATCTCAATCATTTTAATTCGATGTATTTTAGAGAAGAAAATAACGTGAAATCTTTGAAAAAAAGAGTACTTTGAAATTGAATAATTTTTTCAAATTTTCAAATTAACTGCAAAATATGTTGAAACTCAGAAAAGAGAAATTGAAAATTTTTCCACTTTCGATCACTCGTGATTCAATTTCATTCGATTTTGTGGAATTAAAAAAACCAATCCTGAAAAAAACTTCGATCTAATCAAAGTTTTAGCTTCGTAACTACACCTTCAGCCAGTGCCATGTATTTTTAGAGAAGAAAATCACGTATAATCTTTGAAAAAAAGTGTACTCTGAAATTGAATAATTCTTTCAAATTCCAAATTGACTGCAAAATATTTCGAAACTAAAAACAGAGAAATTGAAAATTTTTCCACTTTCGATCACTCATAAGTCAATGTCATTCGATCTTATAAAATTGAAAAAATCAATCCCGAAAAAAACTTCCAATGAGTTTCAATAATAATTAGACATCATTAATAGAGTCAGTGAATGAATTAATCTTTCTAGAATTTTCCTACTCAAGAATAAACAAGTGTACGAGTTTTTCTTATGAAATGTTGAGAAAAGTTGTTAAGACTGAGCTGAAGTCGATCAAGTCAGAAATGTCTGAATGTGAAGAAACGAAAAGAAAAGCCAGGGAAAATTAATTGGCAGAAAATACCCAAATTCACTCAAGTTTTCTCAACACGCAGTAACGTAATTTACGAGCCGTGGGTCAAAATGGAGGCTGCGGGAGAAAAGTTCGTACATACGAGTTATTACACTTCTTTCGATCGAACAACGTGAGAAGTGCGCAAATGCGGGGAAAATTCGATTCTCTATGCATGAGTCGTAACAGTGACGACGGTTTTCCCGACTGACAGTGTTCGGGGACGATAATTATTGAATTGGTTCAAACGTGTGAAAAAATTTGCATGCTTGAACATTTTATGGTAACCAACAAATTATCCCAACTCTTTTTTGCATCGAAAAGGAAGAAACAATGGTTCTATAAATCCAGAAAATGACATTCGAAAAACATGAGTTCAAAACTGTAAATAATATCTCTAACTTTGAGATTTCAGTATCTCAATTTTTCCGATTTTTGAGTATTGCAATAAATTTTCGGTACTTGACTGAAATTTAATAAACAGCTCAGGAAAATTTGTGAAACTTTCGATGTTCTGAAACTTTGTTGAACTGGAGCAATTTTTGAATGAGTCTGATATTTATGGTTTTTTTAGTGCGTGGAAAAATTTATGGAAAATGAGCATTGAACAGACGATTTAATTGGAGACTTCGAGCACTTTCAAGTAAATTTTGTTGTCAAATTATCATATTATTATCTCTGAACAGGCGTCCTTTGAAGATATAATAATGAGCAAGTACTTCGGAATAAAACATTTTTCGTCATGTTTATAATCTCTTTCCGAATTTTTCCTTGCTTCTGTTGAATCGTGAATTTTAATCGAAAGATTTATTTAGATTATCTACTATAAGCAAAAGATTTCCGTGTCATGGAGATTTTTATTCTTGGTAAATAGATAAGTTGTAATCTTATCTATTCATATTACGTTAGTATAATATTGGTTCATAAAATCTCGGTAGTATTATTATTCTGTTAGTATTGAATAAGAATTAAAAATACTGAAAAACTGAAGAGAAGAACTGTGAAGTTATCAAAAATTGTGTAAAACTTACGAAATTTCCTGAGAATGAAGGGATTTTTGAATGACATGATTGATGATTGAATCATACAGAAATATTGTGGAAATTGTAATTAAAAGATCTTCGATAAATCGCGTAAAATTGTTGTAAACATACAATTTCTATTCTCGTCAGACTATTTTCAATCCCAAGGAGTTTTTCAGTCATAACTTTTTGGAAAATTTTCGACTTTTGTAAAATTTTTCAAAGTTTGTCAGAATAATTAAACTTTTTAAGACATATTTTTTATTTTACTCTAAAGTGTTCTAGAATTCCGTAAAATTTTTTCAGTCACTTCAGAATTGTCTGATATTGGTTAAATTTTGAAAATTCTTCGATATTTTCAAATTTCCAGAAATTGTAAAATAAATTAATTTATCGAAAATCGCCGAACAAATGGGAGATAAAAAAATTGTGTATACCTCAAAATAATCAGTGAAATCACACAAACATCACTTGAAACTCTTGAAAATGTTATTAATTGGATGATCAATATTTAATCTTCAATTTCGCACATTTCTCCGATTCGTCAGTTTCTTTGAACCCTACATATGTTATTCAAAAATTCTTGAGCATTATTAAAAATACACTATTTTTAATCCCAAGGAGTATTTCGAAGTCTTAGAAATTTTAAAAAATTTTCTACTTTCGTAAAATGTTTCGAAGTTAGTAAAATTGATAAAATTTGTCAAGAAATTTTTTTTTACTCGAAAGTGTTCCAGAATTCCGTAAAATTTTTCAGTTACTTCAGAATTTTCTAGTATCTGTAAAATTTTTAAAATTCTTCAAGATTTCCAAATTTCGAGAAATGGTAAAATAAATTAATATATTTTAATTTGTTGAAAATCGCCGAAAAGATAGGAGATTAAAAAACTGTGTATACCTCAAAATAATCAGCGAAATCACACAAAAATCATTAAAAACTCTTGAAAATATTATTAATTATATGATAATTATCATTCTTGAATTTCGCACATTTTTCCAACTCGTCAGTTTCTTTGAACCCTAAATCAATTCAGAAATTCTTGAGATATGTAAAAAATACATTATTTTCAATTCCAAGGAGTATTTCAAAGTCTTAAAAAATTTCGGAAAATTTTTTACTTTCGTAAAATTTTTCAAAGTTTGTCAGAATGATAAAATTTGTTGAGAAATATTTTTCATTATACTCGAAAGTGTTCCAGGATTCCGTAAAATTTTTTCAATCACTTCAGAATTGTCTAATATTTGTCAAATTTTTAAAATTCTTTGAGATTTTCAAACTTCAAGAAATCGTAAAATGAATTAGTTTAATCTGTTGAAAATCGCCGAAAAATTGGGAGATTTAAAAAATATATATACCACAAAATAAATCAGTTAAATCACACAAAAATCATTTAAAACTCTCGAAAATATTATTATTTAAATGATGATTATTAATCGTGAATTTCGCACATTTTTCCAACTCGTCAGTTTCTTTGAACCCTAAATATAGACAGAAATTCTGGAGAATTATAAAAAATTCGCGCAAATACGTGAAATCAAAGGACTTTTCCAAACTTTGGAAAAGTAGCGTTCGGTGGTGCAGAATCATAATGAAAACGCCGATTGAAAAATTCCGCTACAAGGATGTCGCGTCTCGCGATTAAGAGCTTGCTTTCTAATTGCTCGTGATTGCATGATTTTCGTTGCGGATCAATCTAACTGCGCTTGATTGTCATGCTTATCATTTTTTACACGACCTTGAATCGGCTCGATCGTTGCCCGTAAATTCTATACTTTCCCTTCGAATTGCGAACAAAAAAATTCTTCCGGAGCGATGTTCTTTTTTTGTTCCACATGCAGTTATATGTATGGTACATTGGATGACTTTGAATGACTTTTATTCATTAATTGGTTGGAATCTTTTCGTCAGTAGTAAAGGGTATAATTTGTAATTATTGTTTAACTATTTTGATACGAATGAAAGCAACTGCAATTCTTCAGAAGTTTTTCGAAATATTTTTCAATATTGAATTGTTCAAATTTTTGAGTTTTCAAAAGTCACAGTTTTGGTGGTATTTTCAAGTTTGTAAGAGTTTTTAAGTTTTTATGTTATAATTTCGTATGTACAGAAAAGTTTTCTGAAGTTCCATATTTCTTTTTTTTTTCTCGTAAGTTTGTAATTTTCAGCTAATCAAATTTTTATTCGTTTCGAATTATTTTTATAGTTTTCGATAATTTTTTAATTTTCTAGACTCGATCTTTGGAATTTTTCGAAAAATTTGTTCTTGAAAAATTCTTTGATTTACAAAATTATTGTTCGTAGGATAAATTTTCAAGTATCACAAATTTTTCTAAAACTGTATAAAATTGAGTTTTCTGTTGGAATTTAAGAATTTCCTAACATTTTTCACAGTCTCAGAAATTGGAAAACTATGCAAAAAATTTTTCACTCTTTTTTTCCAATAATCCAGTAGTGGCTAGACAACTTTTTTTTTGTTTTCACGCACGTGAAAAAATTGTAATCTTTTTGCACGCAGAAAAATGGAAAAAAACTGACATTTATTCGAGAGTTATAGAAAAAATTATTCTTTAATTCAGGATTATTCAATTGAACGAAAATTAATTGAAAAAAGGGAGAAACATTCTGTTCCCTTCATGATGCAAACTAACGAAACGGTTAGTCGTAATTCGAGCCATTAGAAACACGCTGAAAAAGCGCTCATTCGAGTGTAATACGATTTAACGACGGATAAGGTGTTTGCAGATCTTCATCTAACTCGAGATGAATCTATGCCATGTTCCCCGCCACTCGCGAGCCAACAGCGCGGAAGTGATACCGTTCGTTAAGCAGTAGCTCGTCGAAAAAAATCGAGCTGAAAAAAAGCCGATCGAAAAATAAAAAACGCGATCGCGACATTCCTCGGGCAAACTTTATGCAATTTCATATCTCGCGTCTCGGATAAAATGACGCTCCGACCGCTCAATAAGGCTTTTTTTAATCCTGGCAAAAACTTAGATCTGATTGATGGATTTCATTACGATCCTGCACCACGTCGTTTATGATTGTTGTTATTCGTACATCGAAATTGTTGACTTTGCGCGTTTTTTTTCCTTTTTTTCACCGTTTCGTGATTGAGTGGAATGTTGGACAAGTGCGACTTCAACGTTTTAATGGATCAAATTGCAGTAATCTCGCGAATAAATCGTGCATAAATTTGAGATAATTTTAGGGTAATTTATTACGTGCGTTAAAATACTTTGGGGATGATTATATTTTTTGTTCGGTTCGCTTAATTAATTGAAATTGGCAGTGGAGAAAGAAAAAGACGAAATAATTGGGGACGTGGATTTCGTAACTCTGAATTTATTTTGGATAATTTTTTGGCTTCGTGATCCAGAGTTAGAAATTATTTAAGATTCATCGAGTCTTCAAAATTCAGCAAGTTCTGGAATGCATCGAAAATCGCGCTATTTCTACGTGTTGCACGAATTATAGAAAGCACAATTAAAAAGGTGGGTTAATTTAAAGGAGACATAAAATGTCGACCTGAGTGGCCCGGTCGAATTGGAATGGTATAAGCCAGAAATAAAATGTGTAACACGATATAAAATGGGGGTTGAGAATCGTATGGAATTACGACCGAGCAATTACACGTATCCCATTTTGTCCCCGGCAAATTGATTTGTGCGTTCGATCACGTGTTTCGTTTTTTTGACTTATTTTTATTTGTTACTCGCAAAAGGCGTCAGCTTTGTGGATGCTATTCGCCAGTTTTCATATCATGGAAATTTTTTTATCAATAAATCAAAAAGATTCGATTCGAAAATCATGAAAATCGTTATTTTTGTGATTGATTGAGATTATATCCGACTAGTATTGTTGCTAGTACAATTTTTGATATTTTTGAAGTGTTTGAACCACATTTTGAATGTTTTTGAAAATTCAGAAAAGTTTACGAAGTTCCGAAATTCTTGATCGTTTTTTGATTTTGACGAAAAATACGTAAAATGGTATCAAATGCTAGGAATGTTGAAAAAATGTTGTCTAATTTATGAAGAATCTTCGGAATTTAGAATAAATCTCTTCGAACGAATCTTTCGGAATTAGAATAAATCTTCAAATAAATCGATAAAATCGCGAATTTCGGAAATTATTATCAGACAGTTTTTTTTTTTTTTTCTTATCGTGTCAAAAAACAATGGAAAAATCGATCATTTTTCTTGTACGAAAAACATTGGGAAAAATGGTCATTTTTTAGAATTATAGAAAAAAATAGTCGTACATGCCACAATTCGCAGAAAACACGATTTTTAATTCGTGTGC
>JAPYZK010001343.1:0-19549 GCA_030522785.1 Platygaster equestris | reverse complement strand
CAATTTAATTTGTGCAATCGAAAAATTTCCATTGCACAATCAAAAAAATCAAACTTTTCCAGATTAGTGGATGTTTGAAATGCATGTATTTGAACACTGAATGATCACTGAAACTGAAATTTATTTATTTGAACGATGAATTTTACGAATTTGGTTGCCAGTTCACGAAAGTTTGTGTTTAAGATGACACGGAACCGATGACGGATTTTTGTAGACCTACATTTGTAGACATACATTTTTCAGTTCTAGGAATTTCGATCCTACGTTTTCTTAAATTTTTAATTTGCAGGTGAAATGGCTGTGATGTACCTCTTCACGAGGCGCCAATTCAAATGGGATGAAATGAAATACAGTTACTTCTCAACTTACAGCATGGCCACTAATCTTATTGGTAAATTTCTCATTACTAGAATAAATTACTTATCACAAGAATGAATTGTTCTCGCAACTTTCACTCAACGAGTAAAGTGGCTTCGATCTTATTTTACTTTATCACGACTTGCTTTCGATTCAGGGAAAAAAACGTTAATGAATCATCTATTAAAAGTATGAATTCCAACTCGAACAATTCAACATTTGAAAATTTACATGGAAAACGATAATCTCCAAATGTATGAACTAGCATAAAAAATGTATAAATTTGAAAATCAGTAACTGAGGAGTTATCATTATATAATTCGCCAATGATAAGATTTCATGAAATTGATAACTGAAGCTCTTAGATTCAAAATTCGAACATTCTGGGACAGAATGTATCAAAATGAAAAAACTAGTTACCTCAAAAAAATGCTTTTTTTACGTCCATTGAAGAATATTATTAATGAATTTTGTGGAGACTTTTAAATTTTTCCGTAACGAATTTCGACTATCTTCAAAATGTTTGTCGCATATTAAATCATTGCAAAATTTGCGTAAACAAAAAATTCTAGCATAAATATTACTGATCTCGGAAAACTGTTCTTTCTGAGTCCAAAAATTATAAAAATCAAGTTATAACATTCTTGTATTCACAAAATGTTGAATAAAAAAATTCCGAAAATTTTTGAGCTTTAAGATGACACGTAACCAAAATCAGATTTCTGTATACCAAAATTTACGAAGTCGCACTTTATTTCTGATTCATCAATTTTTATTCCAATTCGATCGGAAAATTAGTTTATTTTGTAAAAATCCACGCCACTGTAGTTTTTTACAAAATTTCTCAAATCTCAAAAGTCGAAGAAATTCATGACGTACTCTCTAAATCTATTTCAGTGGAATCCCACTGTCTAACAGTGGGTAAGCCACTGAGAATCGGTGGAATGCAGAACAATAGAAAAAAGTCACGTATTCGCATGACTTTTCAATCAATTATCATAAATTTCACTGATTCATCAGTAGAAAGTAAGCCACTGAAGACTCAGTGGAATTTCACTAATTTTGATATAAAGAGTGAAAAAAAAATCGAATGCTTTCCAATTTTCCACTTTTCATGGTAAAAATAATTCATAGGATGCGTAATAATGATCGGGGTCTTCAGCCATTTGCTGAAAGTTGACGATTCCCTGATTGGAATCATCAGCAGTCTCAGCAAAATTGCAGGAAGCTTGGTCTACGCGTTTTCCAATACCGACTGGCATATGTACACGGGTAAGAAACTCGACGACTCAGTCTTAATTGATAATAACTCGAAATTGGTTAATCACGTTTTCCACTTCGCGTAATTCAGCCCCATTGGTGGAAATTGCTCAAGGAGCCTCGACGATCGCGATGAGGGCCATCATTTCGAAGCTTGTTCCGCCCGACGAACTAGGTAACATTTTTCACTGCCCCGTCATCGACGATCATTAATTCTCAAGTAGACCGAATTTGCCAGCTTTGTTGTGGCACGAAATCGCAATTCACGATCATTTCACTTTCCGAAATTGCTACGTTACGTTTTTTCATTGTCATGGTCATAGAAATAGTAAATTCTCGTTTGTCACAGGTTCGGAAATTGCATGAAATGAGATTTTCGAAATGAGGAGTTGAAAATGGGAAAAAAAGGATTTTTAAGGATTCGAAATTTTTGGAGTTCGATTGGAAATTTGGAGAATTTGAAGTATAAGACTTGGAAATGTTCGAAATTTTTATTCTCGGAGTTTTGTGAAGAAAAAAATAGCTCAAAAAACATTAAATTTTGAATACAAGAGGAATTTTGAAATTTTGATGACGTTTTCACACATATTGTTGAATATTGGAAATTACTGATAGTTTTTTGAGCTCTCGTAAAATTTTCAGTGTTCGGGGGAATTTTTCCTTGTTATTTTGACAGTTTTGTTTCAGGAAAAAATTTTAGTAAAAAAAAAAAATTCTGTGAAGCATTTTAAAAATCATTTTGAAGTGGGAAATGATTATCATGAGTTCTGAGAAATTCGAGAAAAATTGTAAAAAGTTACGAAATTGAAACACATGAAATTAGTTAAACTTTTTGGAATACTTTAAATATTGTCAAATATTGCAGAATTGAGAGGTAAATTAAATAACTATTAAATTCTCATTAAAATTACATTATCATCAAATTACTTACTAAATTTATAAATATTTGTTCAAATATCAGAAAACTCTTAACATTATCAAATTTACTAGAAATATTGAAAAATTCCGTCCAAATTGTGAAATGTCATAGAATCAATTCTCTAATTAAATACTGAATACCGTGAAGTATTTCCGAAATTTCTCTAAGATTTCCGAAAAACTCTTCACAATGGAAAATTCCGAAATACTTTTCACAATTTTCCATAAATTTTAACAAATCGAATAAACTTACAGAAATCATTCCCATGATTTTCGAAAAACATCGTAAGAATGCCAAAACTATTCAATTGATACTTAATTTTTTTAAATCCTCATTAGGATACGAAAACTCTCGGAGATCCCCAGGATTCCCAAAAATATTCAACATTACTCAAATTTTACGAAATCGCCTAAGATTATCCAAAACCATCAAAATTCTATTTCCAAAAGAAAATCAAAAATTCAATCTTTTCAAGTTTCTGCATGTTTACTCAAATCCAATAAATTTGATCAAATTCTCCAAATCCTAAAAAAGTCCACAAAAATTTATCAATACAAAAAACTTCCCAAAATTCACTTAAATTCACAAATTTTCCTTATGACAAAAAAACATCCAGCGCGTAGTCATAAAAATTCAACTTCCATACCCATATCTATATCCCTCCCGAAAAAGTCACGTACAGCCCCATAATCAACATAAAAAAGTTCGAAATTCAACAATTTCACTATAGAAATGTATAAAAATCCACTTATCCATACATTTTTATCCATAATGTATCTGATCTATCATCAAAATTGTTTGAATCATGACGAATCAACATCTTATCAATTCAATAACCATCATTAAAAATATTTGCATCAACGATTAATTGTTTGTCTATGTTTTCAGGGCAGGTCAACTCATTATACGGCCTGTGCGAATCCCTGACCCCTTTAATCTACGGTCCTCTGTACTCTCAGGTTTACAAGCACACCATAGAAACGTTTCCCGGGGCATTCTTCATTCTCGGTGGCGCCCTAACCATTCCAGCAGTAATCGGATTCACGTAAGAGGCATTTACATTGTATTCCATATTTTCGGGCATGCGAAAGCGATCGAAGCTGTATCACCCAAATTACGGTTTCGCATGAGGAATTTAATTATTTCGAGAGAAGACTGACAACTATCAACAATACTCTGTTTCTGAGCATCAAAACCAGACGATTGTGTAGATGTTTCTAGACGACAGGTTTTTTTTCCATCTACTCTCTTAGAATAGACAATTGAATGATGACTACTGATCGTCTAATTATCAATAATACTCTGTTTCTGAACATGAAAACTGAATGATCGTCTAGATGTTACTAGACGACGAGTTTTTTCCATCTATTCTCTTTGAATAGACAACTAGATGATCATTAATGATCGTCTAACTATCAATAATATTCGCTTTCTGAACATGAAAACTGGATGATCGTCTGTATGTTCATAGACGACAGGTTTTTATCGTCTATCCTCTTAAAATAGACGGTTAAAGACAATATCATTTCGATCGTCAGATTAGATTTTCGATCGTCTATTGTCTTTAATGATTTGTTAGCTTCAAAGGAAAACATCTGTTATATCGAACGACTGTAAACAATATTGTCACTATTATAGACTATGGAACTGAAGATCTTCTGTCATCCGAGACGATGACAGGCAATATCGTTTGTTTTATAAAGAATTATCCAGCTATCGATAATATTCAGTTCCTTTCCATCGAGACTTGATAATCGTTCAATATCAATCAACAATCTGTTTTGTTTACCCATTTCCTTGAAATAGACGATTGAAGACGACATTGTCAATCCCATCGAAAAATCAGTTTTTGGATCGTCTCTTGTCTTTGATGATTCCTCAGCTTCGAAACAAATTATCTATCATCATGGACGACTGTGAAAAATATTGTCACCATTATAGACGATCGAATTGGTGATCTTCTATCATTTGAGACGATGACAGACGACATCGTTCGTTTTATAAACACTTGTCCAGCAATCGATAATACTTTGTTTTTTTCCATCGAAACTAGACATCCTGCTAGATTTTTAGAGACAGTCAGTTTTGTTCATCTATCGTCTTGAAAAAGACAACTGAAGACGATATCGTTAGTTCGATTGTCAGATTGGATATTCGATCATCTATTGTCTTTAGTGATTCGTCAGTTTAAAAATAATCATCTATCATCTTAGACGACTGTAAACAGTATAGTCACTATTATAGACGATCGAATTGGAGACCTTCGATCATCTGAGACGATAGCAGACGATATCGTTTGATCTATAAAGAATTGTCCAGCTATGAAAAATACTTAGTTTCTTTCCATCGAAACTTGACAATCGTTCAGGTTTCTGTCAACAATCTGTTTTGTTTACCTATTTCCTTGAAATGGACGATTAAAGACGACATCATCAATCCCATTGACAAATCAGTTTTCGGATCGTTTATTGTCTTTAATGATTCCTCCGACATCTTCTATTATCTAGGACGATTACAGACGATATCGTTTGTCATATTCACGATCGTTCATCTGTCGATGGAACTCAGCTTTTTGTCATCGAAACTGAACAATCGTCTAGATTTGTACGTACAATCTGTTTTGTTCATTTATAACCTTGAAATAGATAATTAAAGGCGACATCATCCAATTAGATATTCGATTGTCCATTGTCATCGATGACTCGTCGTACCCAACAAATCATCTCATAATTCAGACGACTGTAAACAATATTCTCACCATTTAACTAAATCGACTTGGTGATCTAACATCTGAAACGATATCAGACGATATCATTTGTTTTATGAACACTTTTCCAGCTATCGATAATACTCTGTTTCTTTCCATCTAAACTAGTCGATCGTCTAGATTTTTCTAGAGTATCTCTTTTCATCATCTATTACCTCCAAATAAACGATCTAAGACGACATCGTCAGTTTGATCGTCAAAGTAAATTTTTGGTCATCTACTGTCTTTGACTATTCGTCACCTCCGAAAAAGATAATCCATTATCTTGGGCTAGTATTGAAAATATAGTCACCATTTTGATTTTAGATGATCGACTTGATTATCTTCTATCATCTGCGACGATAGCAGACAATATCGATCGTTTCATCAATAAGTGTTGAAAACAGTAGGTGGCATCGTCAAGTTTCCAACGATCTTCTCTACGCAATAATTGTCTATTCTCGATGAGTTCGGTGTTGAAAAAAAATAGGGAACACACACTCCTTGAAGTGTTTAGATACAAAAATGAAATCATACGTAAGGTCATCGATAAGCGATCGAAATTTTCGGTACATAAAAAATCTGATAGATCACGAAAATGTCTACGTACAATAATGGTAGTCTATAAACTCCTGAAATCTCGAATGATAATCTCTATGATGGTATACAATATCATCAAAGTTAGCATTGAATTGTAAACTGACACGTGTCGCCATCGATAAGATTATATTTCGCAATGTGTATCGTGATATATGTGTATCTATTCATTCAATTACATTATTCTTTCTCCATTACTTGTTAGAAGAGAACTATTCTTTCTCCACTAGTGCGGAAATCAGTCGCTTATCTCACGTACAAAATATTTTGGAAAACGGCCATTTTTCAAATTATAGGAAAAAAATAGTGAACAGAGAAAGTTCGAGTTTGTGTGATCGTTACCCTCGCCACGCTCGGGATGTCTAACCCAATACTTATCAAAAATGGATTGATTTTTCAACTTGTTGCATAATAAACAATCTTCTGGATGTTTTGGTGAATTTCAGAATACTTATTTCGCTCACACTTCCAGGTGGCTTTACACAGAACGCGACAACAAACCTGAAACCAAGATAAAAAGTTCAATTGATACCGAAAACGATCACGTCAAATCGACAGAAGTCAGCTTGACCAAAGGAATCGTCAACGCAGCGCTCGAAGCTGATTAAACGTTGAAAACTTAATCGTCGACTCAATTCAACTCTATGATTACGTATTGATTGGAAACGGACGTTCATATTGAGTACTTAAGTTGAATCTGAGTCCATAAATTACCGAAGCGTTTGAATACCAGATAAACCGATTTTTCTGAGTTCACGCATGTCGAAAACACGAATTTAATCGATCAACGCTATTCGGTGCGTTGATATCGATCAAAAAATTCTTCTCATCGAAAATTCATCGGAATAAATGTATATTTTTCGAACTTTCTAATATACATTTTCATCACATTTCGTTACATAAACAAATAGTTCAGCCAGCCGGTTAGTAGGCTACGTCAGTAAAGTGGATAACTTGACTTTAATACGTCAGAAAGGTTGAAACTTACGTTACCTATAGCTTGTAATCAGCAATTGGTACAGTAGAGACAGTCACATGTGGCCAATGAGATAGATTTGGAAATCTGCTGTCGGTAAAGTAGAGTTTAGTTAAAGTAAAGAACAAAAAATGTCGACGAATTATACGGATCAATTACTACGATTCCGCTCATGACTTTCAAATGTACTTTACCAACTGAAAATCACCGACTTTACCTTACCGACCGCGCAGGGCTGACGACACCGACTACCAATATGCTAAGTGCCTACCTTACTAACGCTGTTACGTTTAACATCTACCTTACCGAGGTGATTTAGTACCCACCTAGCTCTACTGCTACTGTATTATCGATTTTCGCTGCATGAATAACTAGTTCAGCCAGGTGGGTAGTGGACTAACTAGGTAAAGTAGATAACCTGATTTAAATGCTTCGGTGAGGTTGGAACCCTCTCTACCTATATTCAGTAACCTGCAGTCGGTGACCGGTCACATGTGGCCGACTCTGTAGAGTTTGCAATCTGCAGTCGTTAAAGTAGAACTGATATCAGACGACGAAAAATTTCGACGAATCATACCAATCACTTACTATAATTTCGCTCAGCACTTTCGAATATTACACTTCAAGTCTACTTTACCGACTGTATATCACCGACGCTGCCTTACCGACGATACCGACTGTCGATAAGTTAGGTTTCTGTTTTACCGATTGCGTTACATCAGATATATATCTTATTGATGTGATCTATTACCAGCCTAGCTTTACTGCTCGAACGGGACTCGAACGGAACCAAAAATTTGTACATAATGATGTTGACGATGTTGGACTACGCGTGGTTGAATATACTATAATGGGTACGTATGTATACATTATAGTTAGAGTGTGTTTTATGCTGTACCAAAAATGAGTTACTCGAATCTGAGGTGGATACTCGGATTTCAGTATTAATTTTACGCTCAGATGTCGTACCTTGTCTTGATAAATTAGATCTGTTGTTGTTTGAATCCTTTCGGATATCTCGTTTGAACTTCGAAATACCTCCGAATTGTTGAAGCGTACAACGATGTGATTGATATTTGTCCATAAATTTTATACATTATTTAAGGAAATCTTTTGAGTGAATAGGTGTGCTTGAGTGATTTTTCTGGTAGATATGTTTACGTGAACACTTTGCGAATGCATTCAATGCAGTTTACATAAATTGTTTGCACGATGTTTGCACGAAATTTACATCGATTTCACCAGAGTTAATGCGCTTTGATTGTGAAATTTTATAGGGTTTTCCGAGATGTTAATGTCATTTTTAGAGGTTTTGTAATTTTTTCAGACACTTGTTACCAACACGATTTTCCCGAAATTTCGAAATGTAGAAACTCGGGAACTTGAGAATTTCACATAACTTTGAAACGGCAGAATTGGGAATTTTTCAAATATTGTGTGCATCTCGGCTACAGAATTTTGCAAATTTTAGAACTTTAAGAATCTTCAAAATTTTCAACATTCCAAAACTGAAAGAATTTTGAAGTTCGATATTGTTTGGAACTTCGGAATTTTCGAATTATCTAAAGATTCAATATTCGTGCAGTCATTTGAATCCGTCGAAATTTAATGATAAAAAAAACGAAAATGGTGTATCTTTTGAGCTTTGAAACTTTAGAATTTTGTAAATTGTGGGAGCTTACAACTTTTTTTTCTCAAAATTCCTCTAAACTTCGAAATTCTGTGGAATTCTCCAAACTTCCAAATGTCAGAACTTCTTAAATTTCTAGAAATTGTGAACATTATAATTTTCAGAAATTCCGAAACTTTTGAAAGTTCCGAAACTCCGGAAACTTTTTGACTTCACAATTTCTGAACTTCACAATGCTCGAAAACTTTCTAATTCGTTCAAATCCATTAAGAATTCGAAATGCTGTCCTATCTAAATGATTTTGGCATTTTTGAAACTTTTAGACCAAAATTTTCCAATTTCACGAATTTAAAATCTATCGAAGTTATCAGAACTTTAGACATTTTGGAACTTAACAAATTCCAAACTCCACAATTCTTTATACTCCAAAATCCCCCAAAATTCTCAAAAACTTCAAACTCTCAAAACTTTTCAGACTCCAAAAAATTTAGAAATTCATAATTGTTCGAAATTCCATAACTTACAAATTTCCCAAAACTCCGAAAGTTCCAAAACTTCAAAAATCCAAAACTTCACAACTTGAAAACTAGAAAATAGTTCCAAATTCAAAATTTTTGCAAATTTAGCAAAACTTACCAATCTCGAAACTGAATTAATCTTGAGCTTCAATATTGTTTACGAATCTAAAATTTTTCAATATTTCAAAACTTTAACATCCATGCTGTTCAATTGAAATTATGAAAATTTCACAATTACAAAAATCCGGAAATTAAAAATCTTCTGAGCTTTGAAACTTCCGAATTTCAAAAATTGTGTAAATTCACAATTTTCGATCTTCAAAATACTTCAGAATTCCGAAATTCTTTTGAATTCCGAAACTTTTTACATTTCCAAAACTTCGGAACATCATAATTCTCGATAATTCTAAAACTCCGGAAATTTTCGAACTTCACAATTTCTGAGCTTCAAATTCCTCACAAACTTTCAAATTCATCTAGATCTGTTGACAGTTGAAATTTCAATATGCTGAAATTTTGAAAATCTCGCTATAAGTTTGTAAAACTTAAACATCCTTCAAATCTTCAAAACACTTGAAATTACCCGAATTTTAGACATTTTGAAATTTAGCAGCTCTCAAACTCCAAAATTCTTCAAAACTTCAGAATCCTTCGAAATTCTCAAAAAATTCGAAATTTTAAAACTCATAAAACTTCCGAAATTCACTACTGTTTAAAATTCCTGAATTTCTAAAACTTTCAAAGTTTACAACTTCACAACTTCTGAACTTCAAAATACCGAAAATTTTTCAAAACTTCAAACCTTCGAAATGCTGAAATATCAATAATTTTGAAAATTTAAGGGTGTAAAACTTCGAAATTCTCACAAAATTTAAAAACTCGACATTATCAGAACTTAAGATATGTTAATACTTAACAGCTTCCAAACTCCAAAATCTTTCAAAACTTGAGAATTCCAAAAATTCACAAAAACTTCAAAATTTCAAAATTCCTCAAACTTCCAAAATGTATGACTGTTCAAAATTCCAGAACCTCCGAATTTTCAAAAGCTTCACAATCTCAAAAACTAAAAAATTGTTCCAAACAAATTTCAACATTCCTGCAAATTTATTAAAACTCACAAATCTCAAAACTCGACAAATTTCGAAACTTCCCATCTCCAAACATTTTTCCAGTGTCAAAACAACATTCCCTGACAGTTCTCGGACATTTCATTTTTCCTGAAAATTCAACATTTCCCAATCGCGCAATAACCCTGAATTTACGTTAACAGCTGTCATTCACATAAACTGTTTACATCAAATTTACATCCTCTTCGCTTCATTACCAAGTGGAAATCAGTTGTGAACGATTCTATTGTCTTCTCTCTCACACTAAATGAGTGCTCTTGTGAGAGAGAAAAGGACAGTTGCGTAGTTGTCCCTAGTGTGAATAAAAAGCCCTGGACGTATTATTGTTATAATAATGTTATTGTTTTATCATTTGATAACTAAGCTACGTCTATAATAACAAGCGATTCCTACTTATGATAAGTTTAAAAATCATAGACGTTCGTCGAAAATTTCGACTGTGTGAAAAAATATTCTTAATTGTAAGAAAGTTTGTAAAAGTGTGAGTACTCTTTTATACTTCGAAATCCTTGTTTTTATTATATTCGATGAGTGAAATAAATTTATTGTACTCCAGAACCATCAGATTGATTGACAAGTTGAATAAAAGGAGTTATCATAGAATATTTTTCATGCTGCATGATAGATAAAACTATTTGCGTAACTTGTGAAGATAAAATGAAAATTATTTTCGGAACCAAGTTTTGGGAAGATTGATTAGTGGGTAACACTGGGAGATTAAATGAAATATAAAAGCTTGAGACCTTATTTCTTTGTATGAAAACCGTGTTAGAAAATAAACAGTAGATAATTTTTATTCATTTTACGAATCACGTAATTTGAATGAACACGCTTATGAATTTATATAATTTTACTAGAATTCGATACGAGTTTTTTTTTTTATAGTTTTGTTTGTGATCGATCATGTTTTTAAATGCAATTTTTTGTCGGTTTTTGAGTACTTTTGGATGTTTTTGGGATCCTCGTGAATTTTCTGGAATATTTTGGAATTCGGCATTTTCGGAGATTTTTGGAACCTGGGGATTTTTGAGTTTTGGAGAATTTTCAGAGATATTTTTCCATTCAGAATATTCCTTAGAATTCTTGAAGATTCGATCTTGAAGAGAATGTAATTTTGGTTTTTATAAAAGTTTTATAAAAATCACACATTTTTAAGGAATTTCCATTTTTTCATGAAATTGCTTTTATAAAACTTTTATGAAATTTGCAATTTTTCTAAAGCGATTTTATAAAAATTGTATGCAACATTTTTTTTATAAGAATCCAAAATCAATGGAAAAAAGTATTTATATAAAGTTTTAACGAAATCACTTTATCAAAATCGCTTATTTTAGGAAACATTTATAAAATGTGCAATTTTTATAAACTGATTTTATAAAAATTTTATGAAACAAGTTTTTTTCATACAAATCCAATATTCATAAAAAAACATGCTCATAATGTTTTTATAAAATCATTTCATAAAAATCGCTTATTATATAAAACTTTATAAAAGTTTCATAACATCGACCTTATGAAATGTTAATTTTTTTATAAAAAATACCTAATAATTATATAAAGTTAAAAAAAAACTTGAATCACCAGGGGAATAACATCAGCGGACACACATTTTTTTCCATCCCAATCTTAAAATACTATAGATACAAGTCAATTTTACCAGCATTTAATAATGAATTTTTACTAAACTGCACTCGCATCAACTTGTGAAATATTTTACAAAAAAGTAATAACGCTAATATTTATAAAATACTAGAAAATGTACCATAGAAATTCGTACTTAGTATAGAGTGAGAAAGTATAAAAAACCGATAAACAAGCATTTTTCTGGGCGATATTATAGAATTTTGTACGAAAGTCTTAAAACTTCTTTCAGAAGTTTCAAATTTTTTCATTTCATTTTGATTTCATGATTCAATCAATTTTTTTGATTTACCCCTCAATTTTTGTGATTCAATGTTTTTTGCGAAAAAAAAACACTCGAAAAAACACAAACACAAACTTTTTTTTCTCGCAAAAAACATATAATAACCAAAAATTGAGTGAGAAAATCAAAGAAATCAATTAAATCATAAAATCCTTATCCGACTCATTAACAGTCAATTCTATCGATTCAATTCAAAATTTTCATAAAGTTAACTCGTACAAATACATTTTTGATGAGTTATTTTTCCCTTCATACGGTAACATTATAAAATTCACCTTCATAGCATATTCCCATAAAACATTCCTCTTGCTATAGTGTAACGATACAATGGAATTAATCGATTCAATTTTATATTTTCGTATTTTTTCTTCCAAAACAAAGACACCATGATTTTGAGGATATGAAAGCACATGTTCCATAATATCAAATTACCAACGCGTTCGACATGATATACAATAATGATATAAAATAATCAGCACACTTCTGAGTTTATAAAAGCATATGTTCCATAATATCCAAATAATCAACGCGTTTGACATAATATAAAATAATCAGCACGTTTTTGAGGTTATAAAAGCACATGTTCCATGATATCAAATAATCAACGCGTTTGACATAATATAAAATGATGATATCAAATCATCGACACGTTTTTGAGGTTATAAAAGCACATTTTACACAATATGAAATTATTCAGATTCTGGTTTTTATTCAGTTGGACACCAGGACCTCATACTCCTTGTAAGCAACCTCTTGCCCGTCGAAAGGAATATACAAAACTCCATGACTGGGCTGGATCTAAAAAATCATTATCAAATCAACTCAACAATCTTTTACAATAACTCTCGATGTATTACGAGAACTCGAGTAATGATAATGATGTAAGTGCACGGGGTTCAAAATTATCTAAACGTCCACTCGGAGCTACATTAAAAATTCAGAAGTTTTCAAAATACATTTTAATGACTGAAGTGACTGAAGGATATCATGCAAAATTATTTCTTCACGTTTTAATATTATTCAGACCCAATTTTTGAAAATACGACATGAGATTGCCGAAATTCAACAACTTTTTATTATAACTCTCCATGTGTTACGAAAGTTCACATTATAAAAATGATGTAAGTACAGTAGACTTTCGTTTATGTTGACGGTCGTTTATGTTGGCGATTTCCTCTCGTTCATGTTGACGATTTCCCCTCGTCAACGCGTCAATTCGCGGAAACCAATGAAATAATTTTTGCCTACTCCCTATAATCTGACTAATCGGACGATAGGGGCGAGGAGTCAACGTAAACAAATGTTTACGTTTCGAACCAGTTAACATAAACGCAAGTCCACTGTACACTGTATTTGAAATTATCTGAACATACAAACTTTCTATAAGTTTCCAAAATATCTTCAGATGCCTAAAGGATATCATAGAGTATTTTCAATCATTTTTTCTTCGGATTTTCATACTATTATTCAGATCTTATGTATTATATATTATATTTGAATTCAATTTTAGAAGATGCAACATCGCATTCTCTAAATTTGAGGTCTAGAGAGATATAACTTGATAATTCATATATTTTCTTTGCTAGCTGCAGATAAATGCTAACAATGACATAACAAATCGAAATCGTAGTAAAATACCGAGCTGGGACGTGTTTCCAATACCCACAATAATCTCACTTATTCATAGCTTATCTTTATCGATAACATCACATTCTTTATTCAAGATTATTGGTCCGCCGTCGAACATACGAATGAGACGCATACGAATGATTGAAAACTTGTGTAATCCAGCATATTTTTCTCTAAATAATTTTTATTGACATCCATTTTCGAGATATTTAGTAATGGTATTCGGAAAATGTTCAAAAATGGATGGTTATTTTCACATTTGACATGACATAATAATATTACATCCATATAATTCAGAGTCCAATGATACGATGATTTAGAACTCTGGAAATCCAGTGTACACAACACTCGATTTTTTTCATTTAAAAAGGGAGTGACCACTGAATTCTGGACTCATATTCACGAATGAAGGTCTGGAGGTCGAAATCAGCTATACTGCAATTTCCATAGGGCTCATATTCACGAAAAATTTCATAGGATGGTAAACCTTACGAGAATGGCTCAATAGTTGGTTTTTCATTTCTTGTTAGAAGAGTGGGGATCAGATTTAAAGGAAGATGATTCAATGATTGATGAAAAATATTGAAAACTCCTTGAATACAGCATATTTGTCACTTAATGATCGTAATTTATATCCATTTTCAAGATATTTAGTAGTATCCTTCAGAAAAGATTCTAAAATAGATCATTATCCGTGCACTTGACATGACATGAAAATATTGCATCCATATAATTCAGAGTCCAACGATTCGATGATTTGGAACTCTGGAAATCCAGTGTACTTTACACTTGTGTTTTTCCATCAAAGACGAGAGTGACCACTGAATTCCGGACTCATATTCACGAATGAAGGTCTGGTAACCAGCTATACTGTAATTTTCATAAGGCTTATATTCTCGAGAAATTTCATAGGATAGTGAGCCTTATGAGAATCGCTGAATAGCTGGTTTTTCCTTTCTTGTTAGAAGAGTGGGGATCGGGTTTAAAAACAAATGATTTCATGATTGATAAAAATTATTCAAAACTTCTTGTATCAGCATATTTCTCACTTGATGATTTACATTTGTCCCTATTTTCGAGATATTCAGTAGTGGCATTTATAATAGGTTTTAAGAGGAATTATTATTCGTGCACTTGACATAACATAAAAATATAACATCGATAGAATTCAGAGACCAATGACTCGATGATTTGGAACTCTGGAAACCCAGTGTACTGTACACTGGATTTTTTTCATTAAAGAAGAGAGTGACCATTGAATTCTGGACTCATATTCACGAATGAATGTTTGGAAACCAGCTATACTGCAATTTCCATAAGGCTTATATTCTCGAGAAATTTCATAGAATGGTGAGCCTTACGAGAATAGGTCAATAACTGGTTTTTTTATTTTTTGTTAGACGAATGGATATCGAATTCAGAGACAAATGATTCAATGATTAAGAACTCTGGTCACATTTGATAAATGATATTTGAGAAGAGACTTTTGATCAGGAAAGATTAGACATACATTAAATGTATGGGTGCATAATATGCATCCGATATTACGAGTATATTGTTCGAAATGTGGATGAAATACCTTTCCAATCGTCAATGAGTTCTCATGTAGCGCTCTCCCTGTGTACAGGGTCTCCCCACATGAAGTTCTTCCAGAAGGGATGGCATTAAAGGGAATTTCTCCGCCATCATACAAAGACCAGCTGACGTGGTCGGCGCACAAAACCTTCAGAATAGATTCCAAAATGTTAAATTTTTACATTTTCGGTGACATTTTGCAGTCACTGAAAGAAAATTTCGAATTCTTTTCTTTTATTGTGCAACTGGACCGTATAAAATTTCTAAAAACCTCATAAAATTAGACCAATTCCTTTAAATGTTCTTTCTTCTTATGAGGCACTTCATGCGTACCTTATGGGTTTCTTGGATTTATAAGGTTTGTATTAAAAGTAGACATTCAATGGGAATTCTGGCACCCTCCTCCCACCATGTGACCAGGATTGGAGAGTCGGTGAGAAAGTATAGAAAATTTGAAAAACTTTCCAAAATTTTGAAAAATTTCAGAAAATACAAAAATTGTCATAAATCCGACAAATTTCGGAAAAATAATGACAAATACAAAATAAAGAAAATTTTTGAAAAATTTGAATAAATTCAAACGTTTTTCCGAAATCTTCCAGAATTCAATAAAATTATTAAAATTTCATAAAATAACATATTTTCTAAAATTTTCCATTCGATATTTTCGATTTCATCTTAATTTTCAATTTTTTTTAGAATTCCGTCAAATTTCCGATAATCATATAATTCATTTCCAAAGAAGATCATGATTTTACAGCTTCATAAATTTTTAAAGAATTTATCACCCCCCCAGTTCTGGACACATAGGGGGGGGGGGGGTACCAGAACCCCCATAGACTATCTACTGATAACATAATAAATTTTTTGGGGAATTTTATGAGGTACAAAGCTACAAGTTCCTCAACCTCATCCAAATTCTGCAATTTTTTTCCCCCTTCATTTTCGAATCACATTCACTCGGAAAAAAAATAAAATGTACATAATTCCACAAAAGAGTAAGCTTATCTGAGAAGGTCTTTATCTCTTCGATGAATTTCTCTCGATCAAATCTTACTTCGAATTCGTGTTTCGGGTGCTCGCCGCCGCCCCAGCAAACATAAGCGACTTGTTTGCTGGGTATTACTTTCGCGGGCAGCAAATCGCCTGCGTGGTGTGCGCGTCCAACGAAAATTCTGGAACCGTCAACGTCTTGGCCACCTCTGACTGCGTTTCCTGGCAAAGAGCAGCCAGCGTGGCAATGAACCCAGTGGAATTCTAACACAAAATTGGATCAATGACGGTAAAAACCTAACCTCCCTCGATTTTCCGCGACTCCCCAAAAAACTGACGATATATGAAGGATTTCATTCAGTGATACTAAGCTGATCGGACTGAATTTTTTACCGAACGAACATTTCTAAATACGTTCATTTTCGTTAAATGTTTGTTATTACTCTTGATTGGTAATTATAAATCATTTTTAACTAGTCTGAAGTGATAATGATTACGAAATCATGAAAATTTCGCCTCGATGATTACGAACGATAAAAAATTATTTGAAATATGGTAAAAAAATGTCGTCTTGACTGTAAAATATGACTGATGAGAATACTTACTCGTCATATTTTTTTGTTCAAAGAGAGCTGAATTTGGGCTGCTGATTCTTGCAAGAGCTGCGAATGACTGGTAGATTTATCGTGAGGGGGGCGCGTTTTTATTCCTTCGCGATACGTGCCGAATTTGCAACGACGTCGCAAATTCGACTCTAGCCGATTTACAGTAATATTAGGTTTTTTTTACGATTGGTGATATTGACGGTTATTTTTTTCATATCCTTGTACGTAATTATCGAAGATATTCTCCTGGCAAACATATTTTTGGATCGAAAATTATTTGGTTGGTATTTACGTTGGTATAAAATTATGTGAATATAATTATTTTAATTCAAATCTTTTTTTTCTTGCAGAATTTTTTTTCGTAACTATTGGAGGTAATAAATTTTTTTTTTAATTTCAAAAATTTGACGCTGATAATTGCCAGTGTATAATTTTATTGCGCAAGCCTCCACGAACTCTGACTGGTTAATTACACTAAGTGATGGATAATTGCAATTGAATTTGTAGAGAAGTAATATGAAAGTGGTGAAAAAATGATTATTTGATGACGAATTATCGAGGATGATTTACAAAGGAAATATTTACATTGGGGATTTATTTTTGGAAGGAGTTGAGTCGGAATACGTAAATATTGAATTGAAAATTATGTTACATTTCGTATGTACGTCGTATAAAAAAAATATCTGTCATTGCATACGTCATCGAAAAAGAATTCCGATAGGTGTTATTTAAAATAGGGCTTAATTTCTTAGAAATTTGTGTGAGAAAATGACCCTTAATGAAATAGAACTTATCACATTTCGAATTTCCGTAAACATCGGATATTCTTTAGGCTTGTCATTAAATGATAATATATCATACATAGATGCAGCTCATGAAATTTTAAATAAGATTTTACGGAATTTGATGCAGAATTTTTGATCGTTTTTTTTTATGTAATTTTTTTTATTTATCATCATTTCATTGCAAAAATCATCAAGACGTTTTTGTACGCAGCTTGACCAATTAATGACACTAATCTATCAATTATCACAATCATTTTGATAGATAAGTTATATCAAAATCGTTGAAAATTTTTTGTTATGATTTCGTAAATTGGAAATTGCAAAATTAGGAACCTTCACATTACTAGTACGGTAAAGACTACTTTACCGTACCCTTTTACGGTACGAAAACGTTTCTACCGTACTCGTAATGTGAAGTATCGTACATTACTCGGACGAAAAATCATTTTCTCGCTCGTGTGATTGTAGTCCTCGGCTTCGCTTCGGACTACAACCTTCACACTCGTGGAAAATATTTTACAGTCCTAGTAATGTGATATACTATAAAATTTCATTTTTTATCGAATTCTAACATTCGTTCATTTCAGAAAATCCTGACACAAAAAAAAACTTGAGTTATTTAATATCATTTGAAAAATAAGTTAATAAAAATTTTCAAATTTCATGACTTAATCTATTTGAAAAATGAGTAAGAACTTGTCGATAATGAAAAAAATTAACAAATTTCCCAAAAAAATCCAAGTTTAAAAACTTTACACTGTAACTCCAAATACTTGAAAATACACACTCAAAATAAAAAAAATTCAATACAAAAATTACATCATAAAACAACATTTGTATGAAAAGAAAAATTTTAACACCTCAACAATCCGAAATTCCCAATTCCCTAGAAATTATTCAAAATTCTACGTAAACATAAAAATGTTCCAAAAATTTTTCAATAATTTTCGATAATATTCTCTCATGTTTTCAATAAAAATTTCGTGAGTTAAAAACATGATCATATTCATTTTTCGTGTATATTTCTTAATTTGTATATTAAATAAAATAAAACGTCTATTTCTTAATATTTCGTTAATTGAAACTCGTTATTTTCGTAATTGAGTTCGAGAACAAACAAAGTTGCGACGTAAATTTATAAGGAGAGGGGAATTCGGGATCCCCAATCCCCCTCAAAAGCCAACAATTCACACGAAAAATAACAAATTAATGTTTCATTGACCAATCATAGCCGAACACAGGTCACCAGGCGAAGGTATAAAACAGCGCCTTATCTACTTATATTTCGCAGTTTTCCGAAGAAGAAGCAGCTCTTGGAGAATCATCAAGCAAAATGACGAGTAAGTGAATTTTTAATTATTGATATTTTTTATTTGTGCGTGTTTTATCCGAAGCTTTTTCCGCTATTATCATTTTTCGTACGCTTTTTTCACTTTTTCCCACGTTTTTGAATGAATGTGAGGTTTTTTTTCTCATGATTTTTGATTTTTTTTCCTTTTCGATTTTTTTGAAAGTTGACTATCATTATTTCTTGGTTTCACCTTTTATGATATTTTATTTTGGTTCGATACAAATTTTGATTATAAAATTTTTATTCCCACATTTTATAATTTAGTAATATTGAAAAGTTCGAGAATTTTGGGAGTGAATTTTTTATTTTTGATATTTGTTATTTGTGCATGTTTTATCCAACGCTTTTTTTCATTATCATTTTTGTGTACGCTTTTTTTCCTTTTTTCTACATTTTTTGAATTAATATATTATGGTTTTTTCTCCGTGATTTTTGATTTTTTTATCTTTTTCGATTGTTTTGAAAGTTCAATATTATTATGTTTTGATTTTCCTTTTTTTGATTTTTCATTTCTGTTAACTATGATACAAATTTTTATCATTGCATTTTTAATT
>JAPYZK010001342.1:0-18168 GCA_030522785.1 Platygaster equestris | reverse complement strand
CTCGTACGATTTCGTACGAGAACCGTCTCTCTTGGTCTCTCCCTGTACATTACCTGACATAGTACCGACCGTTTCGTTCATTTTATGACTGTTTCGACGATGAGGGACAATAACTTGCATTACTGAACGTGTCTTCGACAGTTTTCTGACAAATTGATACGTTCAGAATCAAGTGAATAGCCCCTCGTATAAATTTCAAAGAAAAATTTTCAAACTTGGTGGTCGTCAGGATTTGAAATATTTACGTATGTTATGAATTCACTCGAATTTTGAACATTTTAAACATTTCTTGAATTTCAGGAATATCTGATATTTTGTATATTTTGTCAAACTATTGAATATTGATATTTCTATAGACATTGTATTATTCCAAATGATAATTATGATTTACATTCTGCACTCTTGAAGATTGGAAACTTCCCATTAAAAAAACATGAATAATTATGAACAACTTTCTAAATTAAAAAATTCAAATATTGTCCTTGAAAAATATATAAAATAAATGATGAAATTAAAGTAAGCTGTGATTTAAAAAAATGTTAGCTTTCAAAATTTTGAGTTTGAAAAGAAATTTTCTACTTTTTGGGAATTTTGAAGTCGGGATTCTAGTGTAATGTAATAATAACAGTTTGTTGGGTTCAACAGTTATTCAGTACTTGAACAATTCAAAACGTTTTTGAGTATAAAGTATACGAAATCGATGTTTTTATTCTGGTATTCAAAATTTTCTTTATTCAAAAATATGGAAATTGATAAGTTCACTATTTAGTAATTAAACTAACAAATTTTTCAAATTTTGTAATGAACTTGGTGATGAAAATGACAGTATATACAACATTTTGGAATCAAAAACATTTTAATTTAAAAATATGATATACTATATTATAAAATTAATCAAAAATCTACAGATTTACAAAATAGTGAAACCTTTTATCGAAATTTATCCGTATTTCTAAAATGGTACAATTTTCAATTCGAAATTGAAAGCGTTCATCTTTACACTCCTAAAATGTGTGTCATTTATTTATAAATAAAAAATTTTTTTTATTCTCAGCGATAAAACTGTTGTAAATTCACATCATGTGTTGCTTGGAATGACGGTTTTTTTCGCTTCGGTTCTATTAATTCACTTGTGCACTTTCCACAAATTGAGCGTAACAATTTGAGACAATTGTACTTTCCGTTTATACAACTCGAGCATTTGTGGCATAATATTATCTTCCCAGCTCAGATAAAATATTATGAAGTTTCTACATTTTACACATTTTCATGTTTGTTTAAACTCGAAGATTTCACAACCTGCAGATCATAAAATAAATATTTGAAAATTAAAAAACTGAATTTAAAAAAAAACATCGATTTCGAAAAATTCATAGTAATTATTCATATCTAATCTTCGAATTTTTGATACACAAAATTTCACAGGATAAAATTTGAATCTTCATCGAAAATGTCAATTCCACATTCATATAAATTTTCTTCAATCCAGACGATGATCGAATTTTGAATTCCCGAAATTTCGGACTTCATGCATTTTCTTGTGAATTACGAATTACGCGTCAGTAAATTATTTCCGAACATAGCAAAAAAAAAAAAAAATAAAACAAAATAAAATAAACAAAAAGGGAGGCGAAAAAAGAAATGAATAAAAGCTGAAAATAACGGGAAAAATAAGAAGGCTTGATTTTTCATTGTAGGGAAGGGCAAAAAGTTGAAAAACTGAAAGTCAGTACGCATATAAAGTAAATACAAACCGAGCGCGAATGTGGCTTGATACTTGGAAGAGTGTCGGTGGGAGAAGAAGGGAATAAGTTTGAAAACCGAAAAGGAATACAAAAAAAAGAAAAAGTGAAAAAAACGAAAAATCATGACTGGAGAAGAGGGCAAAGGTGGTACAACGACGACGACGACGACGGGGACAGAAGGAGCTGTTGACCTGAACCCCACGTCTGGTAATGCCCCGAACCAGCAGAATGGGGGGCCGGAAAAAGCCCCTGTCGTGGCCGGAACAAACGTCGAAACGCTGCCTCGAGCCGGAAAACAGGTACTGAAAATGGAAAATTTCTTTTTTTTTTTCAGGGGTTTTCGTATCTGCGGATAAGATCCATGCACTGATAAGGCAAATGGGTTGTAGGGGGAACTTTTTTTCGCAAGAAATGTAAGAAACTAGAGAAATTTACAAGAAAAAAATATTCTTATGAAATTTAGATTGTGTATTGCTTTTGGTTATAGGATTGAATTTCAGAGCGTCGTGAAAATTTTCGAAAAAAACTTCTGAAATATCTGGAAAATGGTAGACATTTGGAAACTGAAATAACTTTGATAATAATTTATAATATTTTATGAATTTTTCTTATTTCTTAGAAGATTTCATACAACTGAAAACTTAATTAATAAAATGAATCAATATGAATCATAATATAATTTTTGTCAAGTTTGAAAAATCTGAAAAAGCATCAAAAACCTATTAAAATAAAAAATAAATTCTCTTGTCTTGTCAAATCGCAAAATGAAAATTTTTCTTCGTTTTTAATATTCATCTTTTTTTTTCAATGTTAATATAATTCATACTAACTGTTTTTCATGAAAATTGAACTCTAAATTGAACGAAAATTTTAATTCAGTCAGGAATTCAAGTTCTGATTTAAATCGCTACCTTATTTATATTTTTTGTTGCTATATTTCCCCTTTCTATCTGTTAATTCCAACACACATCAATCACGAAGTGTCAGACGTCGCAGAAATAGCGTTTTTTTTTATCTACATCGATATTTTTAGAACTGAAAAGAATTCGTTATATAACTTGTTCTTCGCTCTCGTGTCATTTACCTTGCGAAAAAAACTAGTCACAAGTATGCAATTCATTAATGAAAAACACGAAAAAACATTCTCGAAGAAAATATACTGAACGATGAAATAATTTTATTGAATAACCGTCAAAAGTTGAGCGACACTATTCCTCATTTTTACTCAAAATTGAGATGAACATCGAGATTCCTTTTTCCCTAGACGTACGAGTATATACATTTCTTTTTAAATTTAGCTTGAAGATTCATAAAAAAATTTTTTTAAATTTGATTGAAAAATTCGGCATTGATGATTTCTAAAATTATCAATTTATTTCAAAAACAGGAATAATTGATCAAATTCAGAAATTTCAAAATTCCTAAAAATCGATTACTCCTTCTTTGAATAAAATAATTTTTCCAACCATTTTGTAGAAAGTCCTATAGAATAATTCTATTGATTTTCTGAATTTAATTATATTAAACACCCTACAAATGTGCCATACGCTCACAGTATATACCGGAAATGATTCTTATTTTGAACCCCTGCAACATTTCCCGTATAATTTTCTTAGACGGATAGGAATACTTTTTCCTAAACCCGACTCGGTGAATTAGAACATAAAACCGATTTGGGGTGAATAAAATGAAAGAGGGGGGTCGAGAAATACAGCTGTCATTCGCCCCATACATGAATTATACATACATCTATACCCCATGCATTACGTATAATCGCGCCAGCTGTGTTTTCCCCGACCCAAAATCGGTGATCAACCTCGCAATCATGCCCGATTTCGTGGGTTCAAGATGTAGGAAAAGGTCAAGACTCCGGCGCGTCGCGGTACGAAAAAAATGGTCTCGTTTCAGAAGCGAATATGCAAATGCGGCGGTTATTTAAACGGTTCATGTAGATAAACAAGTCACTAGGACGCGTGTCGACATCACGCATATTTATAGCCCCCATTCACTATCGCGCTCAGCCAGTGTCGATTATTGCCACGTGTTTACCAAAAGTAGCGAATACCTTCCAGTTTTATATAACTTGGGGGAAAAAGTGCATTGCCTTATGCGGTGCGATTGGATCGAGTTGAGAAATGATAGATTTTTGCATCCATTGGTTTTTCCATTTGGGGTGACGATGAAATTTTTTCGAAGTTTGCAGATGCTTTTGCTTTGAATATGAGATGATTTTTGTGGTAAAAAACTTGGAATGTTTCATAAGTCTTGGCGAAGAATTGAGAATTCTCGATGTGCCATTATAGCTTTGAAGTTTCGAAAACTCAACGTTCAGACCTTAGGAAATTTCAATAATATTTATTGTTGAAATTTCCTTTATTATTTTAAATTATTTAAGTTTATAAATAAATGTAGTGAATCGCTGTATATAAATTCATCGCAGTTCTCGTGAATTTTAGGGTATTCTCAACATTTTTCGGAAGTGTGAATTTCACAGTCGAAAAACAATAAAAAAATGAGTTTCGAAAAGGAAATACGAAAGCACCACGAATAAGTGTTGCAAAAGTTGCGTGTTAGGGCGCGATTTCTTGCGAGTCGCACAATGTAATATCGATCGTGGCCTGTGTATCGCGCTCTTATCGAGGATCGCGCGTATACGCGATTCTCGTAATGCGAGCGGAAAATTATTGGGTCGCATCGCGAGTCGTATTTTTAGCGGGCATTGATCGCGCGCTGCACGAGCCGGCTTTTTTCGCTGTTTCACGCGTCGCTGCTCAGACAATTAACGGGCTTCGCGAATCGAAGATCTAAGGCAAATTTCAGGCAGCCCGGTAAGCGGATACGTGCGTCTTCAACGGCTCAAGAGTCAGGACACATGATATCTCGCATATCCCGATCTTCGGAAGCATGATTTTTTTTTATAATGACATTTGTGATGACTTAGAGAGGAGGGAGAGGAAAATGCAATTTATACGCATTTGTTAGTATTTGGAAGTTTGAAACGTTGCTGAATGATTTTTTAAGGTCGTTTATTGTACCTTCGGATTGAGATCAATTTTTAAAGATTGCTCAGGATTTTTTTGTTTCACAGAATTTGGAGAATTTTCAGCATTTTTGATAATTTTTTGGAACTTGGGATTGCGTATTTTGTGAGGAAATCAGAAACGTTTAAGAATTTTCGGAAAACTCAGGCAAGTCAATAATTTCTAGACATTTTGAGAGGGTTTTTCAGAACTTTTCAATTTTTGCCAAAACTGCACTGATAATTTTGAAGCATTTACAGGTGTTTTGAATGAAAATATTGTTATTTTCCGATGTTTTTTTGAAAATGACACAAATTTTACGAAGATTTTATAAAATTGTTGAACAAATGAAGTCGTCGTATAATTATGTTAGTTAACGTTGTCGTCATTGGAATCAAATTTTTAAGTTTCGATTCATATTATTCATTTTGGCTGACAGCTATTCCTAGATGCTTCACATCTTGACAAAATATAGATATAACGTCATGCATTTTGATTTTTCCCACAATTCTAAATTCAGAATCCAAAATTTATTATTTCATGTCGATTTATGGACAATTATTTCTGATTGATACGATTATTCCGTCAAATAATTCGAGGAATATGTTTTTCGAGAAAACGTTGATCTTTCGTGGCTCTCGAAGAGGCTACAGTAGCGAAAAGCTGGCTGTTTGCCATGTCAGACGAAATTGATTTCACGTCATAAAAATTTATCCAATTTTCTGATAAACAGATTGCCTAAATTTCACTCAACTTTAATTTTATAATTTCTCTTTTATTCTTAAATTGCATTATTTAATGATTTTTGTGTATATATTCAATCAAACTATTGATGATGCATAATAAATTAAATGATAAAAATGTTTAAAAACATCTAAAAAGACCTAGAATTCGTAGAATTTATTCAAGTCTTCATTGAACACTCTATAAGAAAATCATCCGAAAAAAAGAACTTTCTAAAGAATCGAGCTTGATGCACATTAAAAATTTCAAAAGAATATCTCTTTTAAATGGTCATTGTTGAAAAAACTGAATAAAATCCAAGACAAATCACATCATCATTATCGAATCAACGGGAAAAAATACGATCGATGTAAATCCCTACAACTCGATTTTTCCGTCAAACTTAGTCCATGAAACTGAACTTGGAGAGTGTAACGCGAGAGAAAGTTGCATCTCGATGAGAAAAAAAGAAAATAATGAAAGAAAAAAAAAGAAGAGATAACAGTGACGCAATGTTCGCTCGGCGGGTTTTTACGAAGCGTTGAATAAGAGTAAAAACAGAAGCCGGAGTATATTTTCGGAGCACTTTCCATGGCGACGGGTTCGCAACCCAGTTTCGTGAACGACGCGTCAACCACTACATGCACTGCATGTGGGATGTTGAGGCTACGTGAAACACAAACTAATTTCTAACCTCACGATTTTGAGGTTCCCCGAAAATTGACGGTAGTTTGGCTTAATTTTGAGCGAGGATGTTTCTTTTTGAATTCATATCTCACAGTTTTTCTGGGAGGTTTGTTCTGATTCGACCGGAAACTTTGGAAATTTTAATTCATTGAATGTTAGATTCTTCTACACTCTCCAAGTTTGATTGTTCTGATTTTGACTGAAAAAATAGGTTTCGTAGGCTCTATGAAAATTCATAGATTGGAATTCGAATTTTTTTAAACCTAAAAACGGACACCCTTTTTTCATTGTTGTTTTTTTGGAAGCAAGTTGGCAGATCGCGCGGGTAAATGACCGTCGACGCATCGTCGCGATCTCGATTATTCGACCCGCTGCAGATGCGAATTTTGAGACGAGACCGAGCATAGATTTAGCCGGCATAGTCTCGCTTTTTTGTCGTTCCCTTCTTCATGAGGTATATTTAGAGCAAGGGAGGCGCAATTTTTTTATCGCGAAATTTTTGCGCGCAAGTGTTTTAGGGGTCTCACGATCTCACAGGAAAAGTTTCCATTGAATTTTCATTGGGTTTTTATTCAATTTCCATTGACTCATTGGTGTTTTGGACGATGGAAATTTTTTCCATTCAAATTTCCATTCTTTTACCATTGAATTTCCATTCGGTCGAATGGAAAAAGTTCCATTAAATTTCTGTTGAAAGTTACCATTTAGTTTCCATTGGGTCCAAAATTTCGGTTCTGTTTAGAAAAATAGGCATGAATCTTCGTATTTTTCAGTAAAACTGAATCATTTTCAATACTATAGGCTTTTTTTATCGAAATTTCTTTCTGATTTGAAAAGTTACTTGAAACTCGAATCAAACGAGAAAATATCTCGTATTCAAATTTTCTCGGACGTACTAGATAATTACAGTCCAGAGAATTTTAAACTCGGAACAAATTCTCAAAATGACGAAACTCTGAAATGTCTGAAATACTTCATAAAGTGCCTCAAAATTACTAGGACGATCGATCATTGTTGGCAAAATTCTGCTGCATTCCCCTAGAAAATTTTGCACCAAAAAGCTCGACAAAATTCCAAAAATTTGCAATTTCAAACTCGTTTCCTCGCGAAATGTAATTAAATTTGATGAATTTCCTGGGCGCGTTCCCTGCTTCATTAGGTGTTTATTTCACGCAGGGTGCTTTTGACGACAAAGCTGAGCGTCCGTTTGTGCGTGCTGATCCGGTTGCTTTTTTTCCACGCTTTGTTAGATTCGTACTTTTGCGTGGAAACGAGTGTAAAAACGAGGGGACCAAGAACAAGGGCGCTCGACGTAATAATATGTGAACTTGCTCGACGATACGAATCGAGTTAGGCGATATCGATCCTCTTCAGCTCTTCTTGGTTCGCTTGGGGTGCGTTTTAAAATTCTATTGCGTCCGACGTGTCCAATTTTCGTCTTGAAAACTCGTAAAAGTTAGTATTTGATTTCAATTAAATTGCATTCGCCATCGAATCTTCCATATTTATCATGAGTTATCACGTACAGAGTTTTCTTGAGTTGAAAACTTTTTGAATTTGCGAAACCAAGTATGTAAATTGCCGCAGTCGATCTTTAGAAGACACCCTCAGTTGTTTACTTCGGCGCCTCGAGTCTAGTCTTGCAGCCCCATTGAATGACAGCGTACCTCAAGTGGCTCTACTTTCAAGTTTGACTCGAGTGCAGCACAGTTTTACTTCAGTATTGAACGTTTTTTCGATTATGGTAATTTTCAGATGATAAACGAGATGTGGATTTTAGGATGAAAAAATAAATCTCAGTGTCTGGGAATGGCGTACAAACTCATGAATTTCAATTTTTCGAAGATATCGAAAATTTTTGAACGAATTAGAATCTGGAAATTCGAGAAATTAGAAATCCCTGAAAGTCCAATAAGTCCAAAATTTTGAATCACTTTAACGAATTTGAAAAACTTTGCCTCGTATTGAATTGCTCTCACTCGTCGAAAAAAAGTTTCCTCCCTTGTTGCATAATACATGTCCTACTATTCCGAAGGTTTATCGTGAAACTTGTGAAAATTGCCTCACAAGGATTAGAAGAGAGAAAAAAAAAAAAAATGAAGGCGCGTGCAAGGGAGCGAGGTTTTGCGGCAAATAGCGCTGCTGCCGCGTCCGTATCGACCCAAAGCCCGAGTCTCCATTTTGCTTGGCCCATATTGTATCCGCAACACCATACCGTGCCTTTCTACAGAATCAATCAGCTTTTCACCCTTGGATAATTCAAACGCCCCAATTTTTTACCCTTTTTCTTAATTAAAAGATGGACGATCATAATTATGTTTGGGGCAGGGGGTGCAGCCGTTTAGCATGGATTTTTGTAGGGGAGGAAAATAAATTTACGAAATTGAATTCTTAGGCGAAAACATGTAATTGGAACACTTGGAAAATTTTTATTTACGAAATGTTTGATATGTATCTTGGATTTGGATTTTTTATTTGTATGTTCAATTTATACAAACTGAAAATTTGCAAGTCTGTTGGAAAAGATTATTCAAATCTGATAAATCTGTAAATTTTGCAATCTTATGTTTTCTGAATTTTAAATGTTTTATGATGGAATTCGTATCTCATATGTTCTTATTCTCCAAATTTTATGATTCAATACAAAATCTATTTGTATTTTTGTATTTTGTATTCTATTATATTTTTAACTTTTCAGAGTTCGAATTTTTTAGCTCGTGTGGCCGTTTTTTATAATAACATTTTTATATAGATTTCAACTTCTTAAATATTTCCAAGAAAACCTTGAAAAATGAACAAGATGGATGATATCTGTGATATTTTGATTATTTATCGACATTTGTGAAGTTTTTCTAATCACGTTTTTCTAATCACGTCCGAAAATTCATAAAAATAAGATTATTTCTCCCAGCGCAGCACTCGTGTTTGTTGTTCGAAAAATGCGATATGAAGTCTGTTGACTCCCTCTTTTATTGATCGATAGCGAGCGTGAGAGATCGATCAATAAATCGCGAAAAGCGGACGGTAATTAAGAAGAGTCGCGCCCATCTAATGAGATTGTGACCCACATAGCGAGAAAACAGCGAGCGCCAGCGACTTTGCGGAAAACCGGGGAGTCCTATATTGATCAAGCTGTCTGTTCCCGTTCGTTCTTCCTTTCCTTTCTTCTCTGGTACGACTTCAGAATAGAAAATTCGCTGAATTTTTGGATGATGAACGGACAGAAAATAGAACTATTCAGTAACTAGTGTAATAATGATTTTTGAATATTATTACACTGGTTGTGAGCTTTATATTCTTCAAATTACACACTTTTTCTACGGCGTTGGACAATACTCTGTTTCACTCTAGTTTTGGTTTTTGACGAAGAAGTATAGTTTCTGACTTCTCTATACAATTATTTTGAACATCCCGAGAAATTTTCATTTTGAAACGCAAAATTGTGTTTCTACAATCGACGTTTTTATTCCAAGGCAAAAATCGTGCTTTTTTATAGCGATGTAGATCGAGTTGCATTGAGTTCATCGCTTGATCCATTTTGAGACAAACTTCATACGCCCAAGTACAATTATAATTGCAATCGAGGCCTTGAAATCTCGGACGTTTCTTGTTTTTTTATTTACTGAGAACGACAAGAGAGATTTTTTATAGAAGCGTTTTGTTTGTTCAAACAAGTCACAGAAGAAATTGGCACTCTGTTTTTGGAGATGAATCCATCGAGAAACGTGATGTCATTTGGGAATTTTTGCATTTACATTATTTCTTGAATGAATTTTTTTCTCGTTGAGTATTCATGCAACACTCTGTATTATGAATTGAGCATTGACTGAGGGAGAATAAGAAATATAAAATTTTAGTGAGTTTTCGAGTTCTCGAATATTTTTTAGTAGATATGTACTATAAATTTAAAAAAATGTTGAGTTTCTAGAATTCTTGTTATTTCAAAAGATATTTCAACATTTCGAACTTTTTAAGAACATATACCATACATAGAACCAACAGAATTTTAATTATAATTTTACGATTTTTACGGTGGCCGAAAATTACAAATTTGACAAAATTCAAATTTTCGCTTGAAATGACTTGGGTGGTATTTCCATGCTTCCAAATTATATCAAATTCTAATTATTATGTTAATTTTGTTGGAGAAATTTGGTAATAATATTTTTTTTTTTTTTTTTTAATATGTTACAGGTGAGTGAATGCTGACACTTGGCGCAAAAATTCTGCATGGTCCCGATGACACCCCAAAGATTAAGGATGGAAAATTTGATATATTTGCATTTTTCTATATTTTTTATTAATTTGTTGAAGAGATTACCTGATTTCGTAAAATTTTTAATCGGGAAAAATTGCATAAACCTTGGAAATTTTTCGATATCTTCTTATAGAACAAGAATTTTTTCGGACCATTAAAAATTTGTGCAATATCCTGAAATTTTTATAGAATACCAGAGGATACACAAAATTTGTCATTGTCAATAAAAATCCCAAAAATTTTCAAAATATGCACTCCGATAGATTTATAAACTTTAAAAATTTTCGAAACTGACACATTTTTTTTTAACATGCCTGAGAATTCAGAAGAATTCAGAAAATAATATTGACGCGATGTACAACGAAAAAAATCATTCTGAACAAATTTTTTTAACTTTCTCAATATTTCTGTAGTCTCCTAAAACTGCGCACCATTTTTAGATCCCTGGAAAAGTAAAATTCATTAACTGATCAAAAAATCATCGATCTATCTCATAAATTTGGTATATATATATTATTATTAACAAATATTTCATCCCTAAAATCACCCTCATGAAAAAAACCCCGAAAAAATCTAATCATGCAGCCCTTATAAATCAAACGATACACTTTCATTAATCAGCTGTATGTTTTTGCTGTGAAAAAAAATGAAATACGTCATACTTTTTCCGTAGAGGATCGAACTAATCTAAATCATTCGTCAGGTTCTCATGGGTTTCGTTTGACTCGAGGGTAAAAAGACAGGACGAAAGTTTTCGAAGCCTGGATTTTTCCACGTCCGAGTAGTGGTCGTTAATCCCGCTCGTTGAGTCGTACTTAAAAAAAAACTAGAAATCGTTACATCATATCTCGCGGCGTATTCAATACCCGTCGAGTTAATAAACGGCATTTGACATCAATTGCCGCGTCACGATCTGCACGCCTCTACCTTCTCATCGATGCTTTTTATCAAGCGTCACTACTTGTCTTTTCTGCCATGAGAACTCGAGTACTTCCGCTATTCACACTCCTCGATGATCTGGAAATTACAGGAAAATGACTCAATTTTCTTCTGGGTTTCGATTGGAAAATTCGAGATCGCAAATTTGAATGGAACTCGTTTTGAGATGGTCTAGAGTTAGGAGACTAGATTTTTCAGGGCGATTCGTAATCCTTTTTCAGGTTCGAAATTTTCTGATAATTCTCTGAAACGCAGGATATGAATTTTCTTCTATTTTTTGATGATCTTCGATTATTCTGAAATTTTTATGAAATTTTTGGATTTTCTGGATAAGTTTCGATGTTTTTGGATTTGGGTTTACAAAGTTTTCGCCTTTTCTGCAAACTTGGAAATTTTTGCATTAAAAATTCAAATTCCAGTATTTCCGAGGAATTTTGAGAATGTTAGTGATTCAGATTTTTTTTATCTTCGAAAATTTTGGGTACATTCGCAACTGTTCGTGACTCATTAGAATTGAGTTTCCATAAAATCATCGAAACCATTTTTGGACCGATGACAACTTGTCTTCACATTTTCAGCAAATTTAGTCTTTTCGGAAAAAAAATTGCATGAGGTCATCCATAGGTTGTTTATCGGCGTAAACATTAAAAGGCTGTATCGAAGGTGAAGGCGAGTGAAAGGAAAGGTTGTGTTCATGGTCGCTGGCGATGTTGCTCGAATTTCTGCGTTCGAAAATAAATTGCAGTCAACTAATCTCCCAACGAAAAAACGATTTTTATCTTCCGAGGAAAATGAGTGATGAAAAAAATGACATTTTCAGTAGATTTTACGAGAAAAAGTCAACGAATTAGATTAAAAAATTTTTCTTGAATTTCAGAAATTGAAAATGCTCATTTGGGGATTTCAGGATTCGTAAATTCAAATGTCGAAAATGGAAATTTGTAATGCTTTGGTTATAAAATCGAGAAGTTCTAAAAATCGAATCAAACTTGAATTAGAATTCGGAAAGTTGAAAATTTGGGATTTGATATTCGAACATTCAAAACTTCCGAAATAAAAATGTATAATATGTAATTTTATAATTACACAAAGAAAATTTGGCCTCTCAAATTATGAAATTCTTGAATATAACAGCTAAATTCGAAAACGATAAAAAAAAACGAAATTTCTAAATTCCAATGTTTGGATTTTCGAATTTCTTGAGACAGCGAAAACGTAAAAACTTTTCAAATCTTTCGCAAACGTGAAAGTTGATTCGAACCGAGCAGCAAATCTGCGAAAATCTTCAATACAGCGATAACTCGTTCGATCTATTTATTTTAATCATCGTTATCTTCGGCGTTTAATTTAGCGTAACGCATTCCTCGGCTTTTTTCGTCTCGACCGGTTTACAATCTCGACGAGGCGAGGATTTATCTCTGGATGAGCTTTGTTCTTTCGCAATTCTAATGCATTTCACGGCGATAAACATCAGGCATTTTTATTGAAAAAAAGTTTTCACTTGAGAATAATTAGTGTGCAATTTGTTACAATGTTTTATAACTTTTATTTTCTTATCTTACGAGGAAGTTGAACTTTTACCAGTGTAAAAGTGATTTTTTAAACACTTACATACACTTCGAAATATCGTAGATATTGAATTGCAAATGTACAAGTAGACTCAAAATGTTTCGTTCCAGTATGAAAAATTCAGTTGATTGAACGTAATACATACTTTGAAATGTTGATAATCCAAAATATTAATATTTTAAACCTCAATTAGAACATTTAACATCAAGCATGTTGTCAACGTTTCGAAATTACAAACTTAAAAAATTCCAACATTCCGAATTCTGTATTTCAATGTTCAAGAAAGTGAGAAATATTTTTTGTCCAAAATAACGCAATAGTGCCTTGAATTCACCAGTACAAATTTTTTAAAATGCTACATTTTTGAATGTAATTCCTAGTAATTTTGGTTTTTATGCGCTTTTACAGAATTCTTGAATTTTTTCATGAAGTCAGTTTTAGACAAATTTTATAAAATGTGCAATTTTTATGAAGTGATTTCATGAAAAGATTATCAAACATTTTTTGGAATAAAAATCCGAGATTTATAAAAAAAAAATTGTATACAGTTTTTTTAAAATCAAGCTCATAAAATGTTCATTTTTTAAATAAAAACTATTCAATAATTTCATAAGGTTTTTATAAAAACTATTAGTGCTAGGGATTGTGCAAAAAATGTTGAATTCTATTGATAATAATATTATTATTATTATAGTAATATTATGAATATTACTTCCAATTTCGACACTTGAAAACTTTTGACAATCAACTTAAAACTTGTCGAGTTTCGATAAAACCTGTTCATTTCCTACGTTAAAACTTCAAATCGAAAAAATTTATGTTGTGAACATCATTCTTACTCTCAGTCCTTGAACCCTTCCGATAATCCACCATGAACACTGAATTCCATGAAGCTACAAGCATGAGTTCCCATGGCCACAAAGAATCTTCGCGCATTATCCGCAGTGCTGGAACCGCTCGATCTCGAGTCGCGAAAGACGGTGCATAAAAGTTTTAAGTTCATTACCGCGACGGTGCGCTCTATAAATAGAAACAAATGCAGTCGGGACATTTACTTACACGACTATAATTAGAAAGTCATCGATCGTTAAACGAAGAGTGCAATTTCGGCTTCGTATCATTTGAAAAAACTTTCTCCGAAGACCTATTACCTCAGTCATCAAGTTGAATGATGGCATGCACAAAATGTTCTAATTTTCCGGGTTTTTGCATTTTGAAATGTTCTACTTGAAAACTGGGTTCTCAGATGTCAAAAACATGTTTAATTTCCGAATACGTATCATCTTTTGAAACAAAGTCAGAACAAAAGGAAATTTGCAACTTATCATCTCGATTTTGATATCTCGTTCTTTCGACACCTAAGCAATCGGGAGCTCAGTTTCATTCATAGAAATCCCTGAGCGATTCGAGGCTATGTAGCGACGACGAAACCGATCGCGATAACAAAACAATCTCGAATTATCAGCTCAGCACGACATGCAAAAACGGCTTAAACTTTTTCTCGAGACACGACGTACTCGAAGAGATAACTGGATCCCAGTTAATTTCGTCCCCTCATAGAGTGCTTTAATTGAAATAACTCCCGGATAAGAATCGGTCTTCTCGGACGTTAACGATGTCGTGATTAACGCCGACGAGTTGCGAGAAGAAAATAAAGCGCTGCTGTACAGTGAGAAAAAACACGCTCTAAAAGCAAAATGTTTTGTTGTACTCAAAAAATTACTCATCGTGTTTTTGTATGGTGAGCTCCATGCTCCAAAAGCGAGAATTTTGGAGCTTAACAATCGTAGTGTACTTATGGAAATCTTATCTATGAATCTCATGCTTTAGGAGCATGAGGAGAGATCATTTTCATCCTTTACTCTCTTAGGTTGGATTAGTAGATAATCACTAATTATTAGTGAAAAATCACTAACTGAAAAAGAGAAAAGTGAGCCACTACTAATTAGTGAAAATCACTGATTTGCATACTGATTTACCCTTAGTAATTGAATAAATTAGTAAATGTTGATAAATCAAATTATTTAATCACTACTCACGAATTTGAGTAGATATTAACTGATGAAGTTAGTGAATCGTTACTTGGATGAGTGAATTTTCACTCCAAAATTGGTGTGAATTTTAACAATTATGATTTTTTTCTAAAGGTGAAGAAATTTTTCAAACTTTAAATTTTATAATTAATGAAAGTATATTCATGTAATAATATTTTCCATGACTTCATCATTAAAATCATAAAATTATTAAATCACCCAGTGAAAATCCATTCCATCGATTGTAAAATTCATCGTTGTTACTAATTGAAATAACCAAAAAAGTAACTAATTTTTACAGTGAAATATCCACTTATTATTTATTCGATCACCAGATCGAATTCCACTTATTCGATGGTAGATTACGATATCACTTTCCGAAATTGAAGAGTTCCACTTATTCTTCAGTCAACCAAAAAATTCTTCCAATACAATATTAGATTATTGAATAACTAATGAGAATAATTCAAATGTCACTAATTGCATTCGTGAAATATCTACTAATTGTTTAGTTGTTGGATTAAATTTTACTAACTGGATGATGGATCAGCAAACCATTAATTTTTTTAGTAAAATTCTACTGATTTTTCAGTCAGTCTGTGGAAATACACTAATTTAATATTAGATTACTGAACTACTAATCGAATCAGTGAAAATTTCATTAATTTAGCCTCGGGGAGTAGGTTGAAATTTCAGTTGCTCTAATCTCGTGCTTCGGAAGCATGTGTCGATCCTTTGCTGCCCAGCAGTATATAATGCGATACTGTGCGTTTTTTTGCATTTTTTTTTATTGACAGAGCTCCTTGTTGAATGAGCGTAGCGTTTATGAATAATATATGTGTCATCGCGAGGAATGACGCGAACGATTGTGTAATTCGCGATTGCTGTCATAACGGGTCAGCGCCCCGGTGAACAACTTACAGATAACGGAACGCATTTTGTACAGTTTTTATAAAAATTTTTTGATGCAAACTCTTGAAGGCGAATTTCGTTGATTTCTTTTTTTTATCTGTCTCAAAAAACCATGATTTCATCAAATTTCTCATGGAATTGTGATGAAGAGCCGAATAAAAAACCATTATCCAAAATCAAGTTCCGCACTCTTATAAATTTCTTTGAGTTTCGAAATTCACTCGATTTGAGTAAAAATTCCGCAAATCAAGCTTGAGTTCGAATTTTACTCGAAATGAGTGGAATCTCACTCATTTGAAGATGATATTTTACTATGAAAAAACGTAGTGGAATCACAATAATTTTTCTGAAATAAATATAACTCTGAAACAAGTGGGATTTCACTAATTTTGTGTGAAATTTCCCCTCAGTCTTGATTTGCAGGAAACTCACTCAAACTGAGTGAATCTCCACCCGAAGAAATTGAGAGAGTATAGAAAAAAATATTTTAGTGGCAATTTGTGAGTCATTTTTTTGATTGATTCCAAAATAAACGTCGATTTTAAACAACGGATATTCTAAAGGAGAACGTATAAGTACACTGTAAATTTTCATCATTTACGAAGCGCGATGACAAAATCTAGGCTAGGATTCAGTTTCTTTTTGCGGTCCCGTGAACGCAGCAGCCGCGTTTCTTGAACAGTTAAAAATAATGGGCATGAAATTACACTCCCAAAAGTCTACGTCCCTTCATGACTGCCCGCACAGTTGCGTCATCCCCCGAAATACCGTCTGCTTTTTGTAATTTTCACGCCTCCGATGGCTACATAAAATACTCATCGATTATTTCATCTCGGTGAAAAAACGACCTTACAAAGACATGTCGTGCATATACGATCGCTATAAAAAGCGGTTGAGTCATGAAATCTCGAAATAATTGCCTGTTTAGAGCGTATGTAAATCTTGCATTATCGAGATTGCGATTGCGATTTTATATGTTTGTTATGTGTACTCGTGTTTTGTTGTAAACATTGACGTCAGAAACATCAAAACCATAAGTGGGAGGAGAGGTACGATGTATAAATTAAATTTGTTCTTCTTTTTATCAAGTATAATGTAGTCTGTTTGTTGAGAGCATCGATTTCAAGTTTTACAAGACAGTTTCCAAAATTGGCTGGTCATGTAATTTTAAAACTCATCGATTTTTAAATTTTTGGATCCGATTCCTTAAATTCCACAATTTCTGAAATCATGAATTTTCAGATTCAATTTCTGCAATCATCCAACTTTATCTCTAAATTTTGAAAGAGTAATCCACACTCAAAATACGTACGTTTTCATGCTCTTAAAGCCTATTTTATGGTATCAATCGCTATCTTTTTTCCTTTTGGTTGAAAATCGTGGAAAGTAAAAATGAAGTTGCCAAACGAATTCGTGGTCGAGGGGGTGAGCGACGATGTCAGGGTCAAACGTCTCGGCCGCTTCCCTCTTAACAACATGTATGGGCTCGATCGCTTCGAGAGGCCCGATTTAATGAACGAGCGTGTGCATTTACACAGCGGGAAATTATTCAGGGGCTGCACTCCGCGGCTGTATGCATTCGCCCGCCCGCGTTATTGCTCTTGACCCAATACGCGAATAATAATACCCACTTCACTCCTTTGCGCTCTCAGCTCAATGATTAAGCGAGTTATCGGGACTTGACTGCAACGCGCACTCTTCCAAATTAGCCATTATTCATCATAACCTCGACGGTATTCCCTACTTTCGTAGCTTTCGTACTGAACGATCGAAGCTCCAGTTTTCTATGTGTATGGAGTTTCAAACGTTCGAGTGTAACGAGTGAACATTTTTGATTGTGATAATCACGAAAACTCGAGTTAGAAAGTTTTATAACTTTGGGAATTAGTTTTCGGGACTTGTCAGGAATTACCTCTCCAACTACTCTTAACATTAATTTCGTTACTGGCCGTGATTAATGATTGTGTTGATCGGGGTAGAAATTCTTCTACGATTGATTTTGGTTTGCCATCGACTAAGAATCTTCAAATGGGGTCCAATCGATCGAAATGGGTTGATTTTGAAGTTTGTCCTGCTATGAAGATTTTTTGAATGGAAAAATAATATTTCATCACGGCAGAAACTAGTTCACTTGTGATCTTGATGGTTCACCGTCGTCTGAGAATCATCGCATGGATTCGATCATATGTGACGTGCGCCGAAGAAAGGGGGCTTACTCTGCATGGCATGATTTTACAGGACGAGCGATCGCAGCTCAGCCGGTGCATTGGAGGCATAGGAGA
>JAPYZK010001341.1:0-23242 GCA_030522785.1 Platygaster equestris | reverse complement strand
TCTCAAATTCTGACATATTCACAATTTTTTTCTAATTCCTGGAGTTTCATAATTTTTCGAGACTTTCTAAACTTCCGTTATCTTCAAAATGTATGAAAACTTCCGAAATTTTCGGTTTTTTCGAATCACTTGAACTTTTGAAAATCGACAAAATTTTTCGAATAATAAAAAATGTGAAAACTCTGAATTTTCAAAAATTTCATAATTTTTGGATTTTTCCGACTATACAAAAAGTTTGAAATTTTGTAATAAATTGTATTATTGAATTTATGATTTTCTAAGCATACATATAATTTTAATTTCCACTAATTTTACTCATACACAAAACAACCAATATTTTCCGAATTTCGGGAGGGGCTTCAACCCCTTTAACCCCCCCCCCCCCCCCCCCCCCCCCCCCCCCCCCCCCCCCCGCGGGGAAAAAACCCCGCCCCCCGTTCCCCCTCTCCCCCCCCCCCCCCCACCCCTGCGTTCGCCCCTGTTTGGAGAAGTAAAAATGCGCGTTTTAATGACAGTGCATAATAAACAGCCCGTGACGAATGAAAAGTAACAAGTTTCATTTAAAAAATCGAAAAATTGGAGGTATTAAAAAAAAAGAGACGGAATGGCAATGTAAAAAGCATGATTTTGATACAGACATCATTATACCTGTCCTGCCTGCTATGGCTCGAGGAGAAAAGTCCACGCACTGCGTTGCCTATAGCTGCTCTCTTATGGAACTCTTTCACTCGATGCCCACCGCTAATGCCCGACCTCACCTGGCTATCTGCTCGAGATGCACGCTCTTCAGTCTACGAAATTCACTCAATCTTAAGCACAGCAACAGTAAAAAACGTACCGATCAACTTTCAACCAGGTTAGCACTCAGGCAAAAAATTAAAATTTGCACACACAAAAAACTGTAGATTCAAAATTGAAGAATCTATAAATTTGTGTGTAGAAATTTTTCGAGTTGACATTGAAAAATTAATGGAAATTTTGAATAATGCACAAGTTGAGTCCAGAATTAAACAAAAAATCTCCAGTCGAAAAATCAACAAATCTGCAGATTATTTCAATAAAGTTAAATGCTACAATTAAACTGAATTTTGAGGTTTCTCGAAACAAAGGTCGGAAAAAATCAATTCAGAAAATGATCATCATTTTCATTGACTTTGAAAATTTCAAAACAGGAATCTAACTCATGGTTTGTAATTGGAGATTTTGTGAATCAATCAATGCATTCGATAATTCATGAAAATTACTGTCTTATCTAATCATTCAATTTTATAAATCGCACTCGGGCATTTTGATTTGAAAATTCAACATCAATTACAAGTTTCAAAATCAATCTTCAAATTGTGTAACACTGAAATAAATTAAAGAAAAATCTATGTTTTTCTATATTCCCAGTCAGCTTTGTTCTTGATTGACAATTTAAATGGTTTTTGCGAAAAAAAAATAATCCACCGAGCCGGGAATCGAACCCAGGACCTCCCAATTTCATGGCGGGTGCTCTAACCAAAGTATCCGAAGTAGCTCAGTTGGTTAGAGCACCCGACATGAAACTGGGAGGTCCTGGGTTCGATTCCCGGCTCGGTGGATTTTTTTTTTCTCGCAAAAATCATTTTAATTGTCAATTAAGAACAAAACTGACTGAGGATATCGAAAAACATGGATTTTTCTGGGTATCAACAACCCAGTGATGAAGAAACGTTTTCTACTGGAAGAAATTGTTGTCCAGCCAATTTTAAATCTCGCTAAAAACTATAACCATCAGTAGCATTAAAAACGTCGAATTGAACATTCGAGAAATCAAGCATTTGCATCTGAATGCTGAAGAAATTCAAAAAACGAGTTAAAAACTTGGAATGTGAGTTAAAAAATCCAACTTGCTGCAATAAAAGCATAGAAGCGAGTAAGTGTCTAAAACGAAATGAAAGTGACAATCGTACTTTTGCCTTACAAAATGATGATTAATCTGCGGGCGATTAAAATCAATAAGCGTGAGAGATAAGTGATGTCACTCAATTCATCTCCATTGATTTACCTTGATATTTATCAACTTGATGTCCAGCGGGGTGATGGTATTATTGTGTGTTACGGGGCTCAAGTCGCAACGAACTCTCCTGTGATGGGACTTTTGAACCGCCGGCCGCTTTTCCTCCAGCTCTGACTGGCTCCCTTTTTTGTAAGAATGGCTGTGTGTCAGCAAGATGTTTTCGGTGTTGTGCTTTTGATTATTGCTCGCCACGCTCAACGTTTTGTTATCATCGCAGCATCTCGGCATTGCACATTCACAAAGCTGTGTCTAAAGAATTAACCATCAAAAACACATTTTTTTCACGAACGCTTAAAATTTTCAGTCTTTTTAAGGTGAACAAACAAATGAGATGGAACAAAACGAAAAGTTTCTAATCATTATCAAGCAATTCAGAACGATTCGTTTACTCGTCTGATTTTTGCTGTTGAGTGTTTTCAAAATTTAACCATTGACGATTAATAAATTACAATATTACAATTAGACAAATGTAAAGACCCAAGTTTTGGAAACTTCTACTCAGAACTCTACAACGCTATCTTTTCCAAATTCCTAGTTCACCAAGCGCCATGACTTGATAATCCTTATTAATACCTTTTGAAGAATCGGAGTAATTTCAGTGCCTCTTCACCGGGAAAAAAGGGGGCTAGTGCGAAATGATCGGAAAAGGTGGTAGGTATTCGTTGCTCCGTTTTATTACTTGAGCATTGAGTCGCGAGACTCGGGTATAGCTTCTGAATGATTTCTACCTGAAAAACATCATTTGTTTCTTCATCAAGAGGGCCGAGCTCTTAGAAATGTAAAGATTCTTTACATTTATTGGAATCCAAAAATTTTGTGAACTTTTGAAATTCCAAGAATTTTCAATTTTTGATAAATTCCAAGAATTTTCATGATTTTACAAATTTTTTAAAATTCTGAGGATTATGAACATTCTGCAAATTTAGAGAAATACAAAAATTTTTAGCAACTTTAAATTTAAAATTCTAAAAAAAAAAAAATCAAAACAAAATATTAACAGTCCCAAAACATTTGTAAATATGTCAAAATTTGAAAAAATTTAGAATTCAAGAAATTTACAATACCTTCTAAAAATTGCATTTTGCTCTTGAACAAATTCTTCCACTTCAAAAATGGAAAGCAATGGAACAAGAAAATGAATGACCAAAAATCAGAATAACACATGACAGTTCTTTTGAAATATGATTTTGAAAAATTCTCATTTCGTAGGACAACGAAAAACATCATTTGTTTTTTCATCAAGAGTACTTTGCAACATCGTAATGAAACTTTGAACATGGTCGAGCTCTTAGAAATGTAAAGATTCTTCAAATTTATAGGAATCCAACAATTTTGTGAACTTTTGAAATTCCAAGAATTTTCACGACTTTACAAATTTTTTGAAATTCTGAGAATTATGAACATTCTGCAAATTTACAGAATTACAAAAATTTTGAGCAACTTGAAACTGGAAATTCTAAAAAGAATGAAATAAAATATCAAAAGTCTCAAAACATTTGTGAACATGTCGAAATTTGAAAAAATTTGGAATTCAAAAAACTTTTACGATACCTTCTAAAAATTATATTTTGCTCTGGAATAAATTCTTTCACTTTGCAAATGGTAAGCAATTAATCAATAAAATGAACGACCGAACATCAGAATAACACATGACAGTACTTTTGAAATATGATTTCGAAAAATTCTCATTTCGTAGGACAACGAAAAACATCATTTGTTTTTTCATCAAGAGTATTTTGCAACATCGTTATGGAACTTTGAACATGGTCGAGCTCATAGAAATGTAAAGATTCTTTACATTTATTAGAATCCAAACATTTTGTGAACTTTAGAAATTCCAAGAATTTTCAACTTTTGATACATTTCAAGAATTTTAACGATTTTACAAATTTTTTGAAATTCTGAGGATTATGAACATTCTGCAAATTTATAGAATTACAAAAATTTTAAGCAACTTGAAATCGGAAATTCTAAAAATAATAAAATAAAAGATCAGCAGTCCCAAAACATTTGTGAATATGTGACGTGCGCCGAAGAAAGGGGGCTTACTCTGAAAAAATAGATTTTCAGATTTGTTGTACATGAATCGATAGTTTTTCACTTGCTCTTTCAAAAGAAACATTCAAAAAATTTATTTGAGCGTTATTTTGGAGCAGAACTTTTGTTGAAGTTCCGTTTCTCCTATGCCTCCAATGCACTGGCTGAGCTGCGATAGCTCGTCCTGTGAAATCATGCCATGCAGAGGAAGCCCCCTTTCTTCGGCGCACGTCACATATGTCGAAATTAGAACAAATTTGGAATTTAAAAAATGTACAATACTTTCTAAAAATTGCATTTTGCTCTTGAATAAATTCTTCCACTTCAAAAATGTAAAGCAATTGAACAAGAAAATAAATGATTAACAATCAGAATAACACGTGACAGTACTTTTGAAACATGATTTCGAAAAATTCTCATTTTGTAGGATAACGAAAAACATCATTTGTTTTTTCATCAAGAGTATTTTGGAACATCGTTATAGAACTTTAAACATGGTCGAGCTCTTAGAAATGTAAAGATTCTTTACATTTATCGGAATCCATAAATTTTGTAAACTTTTGAAATTCCAAGAATTTTCAATTTTTGATAAATTTCAAGAATTTTAACGATTTTACAAATTTTTTAAAATTCTGAGGATTATGAACATTCTGCAAATTTACAGAATTACAAAAATTTTGAGCAACTTGAAATTGGAAATTCTAAAAATAATAAAATAAAACATCAGCAGTCCCAAAATATTTGTGAATATGTCGAAATTAGAAAAAATTTGGAATTTAAAAAATTCACAATACTTTCTAAAAATTTCATTTTTCTCTTGAATAAATTCTTCCACTTCAAAAATGTAAAGCAAATTGAACAAGAAAATTAATGACCAACAATCAGAATAACACGTAACAGTACTTTTGAAATATGACTTCGAAAAATTATCATTTTGCAGGACAACGAAAAACATCATTTGTTTTTTCATCAAGAGTATTTTTCAAAATCGTTATAGGCCGAGCTCTTAGAAATGTAAAGATTCTTTACATTTATTGGAATCCAAAAATTTTGTGAACTTTTGAAATTCCAAGAATTTTCAATTTTTGATAAATTTTATGAATTTTCAGGATTTTACAAATTTTTTAAAATTCTGAGAATTATGAGCATTCTGCAAATTTAGAGAAACAAACAATTTTGGAGCAACTTGAAATTCAAAATTCTGAAAAAAATAAAATGAAATATCAGCAGTCCCAAAAAATTTGTGAATATGTCAACATTAGAAGAAATTTGCAATTCAAAAAACTTACAATACCTTCTATAAATTGTATTTGGTTCTGGAATAAATTGTTCCACTTCAAAAATGGAAAGCAATTAATCAAGAAAAGGAATGACCAAAAATCAGAATAACACATGACAGTACTTTTGAAATATGATTTTGAAAAATTCTATTTCTTAGGACAACGAAAAACATCATAATAAGTAAATAGTTATCAAAATGCATGTCGTGTTATGAAAATGTGTTGTACATTACTTGCTTGGTTGAATCACAAAACATTCATCAGTAAGGAGTAATGCATGACTCAATATATAAACTACAAATTGATACAAACCGATATCAGTTTCACAGATGCGCGCAACACGAAACACGAATTTGCAAAAACTACAAAAAGCTAAACAATCGTCACGAGAAACAAAAAACGAAAGGAAACCCCACAAAAATCAAATATCAATTAGTATATCGACGAGCGTTTTATTTATAACTCGCGGTATCGCTTTCAAGTATTGCATTTCGCTCGGAAGCCGATCGAAAAAAAGTGCGTTTTAAAAATCCGACAATTCAAGGTTCAAAATCGTCATGTCGCGAAAATGACATAATTGGAGTGCTCCACAAAGAGCGGCAATTTCGGTAAAGCAGGAAGAGAGGAAAAAACGAGAATCGGAAAAATGTCATTATCAGTCATTATCGAGTTCGCGACAAGTCGGACACAAGTGGTCGCGTGCTGCGATAAACAAAAGCCTGACGCGAGCCAAAAACCCTCTTTTCTCCGTCTTTTTCTTCCTTTTTTTGACAGTTACATTTTGACAGCAATCGACATTCCGCTCGATGCATTACCTGATAAAATGCGATACGCGTGCCCGTGTGTGCGTTGATAATACACACGTATAGTATCACTGTAGTATACATAAATATATGTATTATATGCGCTCGTAAATACTGGCATGCAATGAATATGGTAAAGCGAGAAGAAGAAACGAGCAAGGGGCCGGGAGGGAGCGAGAGAAAAGCAGCTTTGCACGCGAAACGAACGTTCGCAAAAACGTGTAAAGAAGAAAAGGGCTAAATAATAATACACGTTTCACACACGAGCACGTAGGAGCAGCGCGATAATGTGACATCTTTCCCAAAAATATCGCGCCCGACAACGCAATTTTTCACTATTTCGACGAGGCGATTCTGGAGGAAATTCTCCAAAACCGAGACGAGGACTGTCGCGAATTTTGGGTGATATAAATACGTGGGAAACGCAAAATTACCCTGTTGAGGCCCGATGTACGTGCGGGTTTTCGCGGAATCGTTTCGCTGTTTCTTCGAGTTTCCTTGGAAAATTTCAACCAGGAGGGGTGGGTGGGTATGTCAGTAGTGAATACTGTCGTTAAATAATCTTTGTTTTTACCGGTACTTACATTTATACTGCAGAAAATCATCCGACTACACCCAAATATTCACCATTTTTCACGGATACTGACAGATCCTGACAAACTCTTGCCGTCTTGCGATTTGCGAACACTGACGAACACTGACGACAGTTGACGAAGCGAAGCGCGCTCTGGTGGATGATGTTTTTTTCGAATGTTGCTATTGGATTTGGACATTTGGAGAAAAAAAAATGTTTTAAAAATATACATATATGTATATATGTGTAACAATCTGTAGTTTTTGCGATTATTCTACTATGAACTTTGAAGGTTGTCATTACATATTATAGCCACGGAGAAGTAGTATTCGTGATTCGTGAATCGTAGTTTGTGATAAAAAGTTTATTAAAAAAAAAAAAAACGACTACGACTAGCTACGTCACTGATGCGCCTTGGACCAATCAACTATTGTCTAATGTTCGCGCCGCGCACTACTGTTGAATATGAATGATAACAAACGGTTTATAATTATAAAATGTTTAGTCATAACCATATTTTACGGGGTAATTTCCAATAATTCTTCAAAATTCAAATAATATCAATTCATATCAGCAAACTAATGGGCCGATTTTTATATTTTTTAGGAAGAAATGGTGCAAAAATAGGGGCTTTGACAGGGGCGTAGGAATAACATTTTTATACACGTCAGTACAATAAACGGTTTTTTATTAGCCTGCTCGGGTCCGAAAAACCTTTTTATTGCCCTCGGTGTATAAAGTATCGTATGTGCCAAAGGGCAAAAAAGTTATTTTATAGTCATGTGATTATATCCCTCGGCTTCGCCTCGGAATTATAACGCGCATTCGTCCAAAACAACTTTTTGCCCTTTGGCACGTAATATACTATTATGTATGGGGTTCTTTGATAATAGTAATGAAATATTTTGAATTCACAATTTTCTAACGCGAATTTCCAGTTGTAAGAATTCGGTGATTTTGATGATACAGTTCAGAAATGTCTTACAACAAAAATGTAATTTTGTAGATTTGAAACTTGAAGATTTTGAAATCAATATGTAAAGATTTGAAATAAATATTACTATATTCAGAAACAAAGAAACGAAGTCTTAATATGAAATACTTTTTTCCAGCGATTTCTGCAGATTACAAAATTATTTCGATTATTGAATCTATTACGCAGTCAATCAATCGCGCCACACGTGACTAATAGTAAGCGCGACGCGCGACGTTTGCACTTCGAAGACTAAGACTGCACGTGTCGCGTGTATTCTTCCCATGATAACGGGTCCAAATTAACAGCCCGCGGGAACTCGGAAACCCGTGATTATTCGCATTCCTTATCAGAAAATAGTCACAAAAGTTGGAACTCCAATTGCTCATTGATCAGTCGCAAGAATAACAAATTTTTTTTTGCATCAATTGCGCATAATTACGCTTACGAGTGGCTGGAAATAAACGAGCTTGTATCTCCTAAGTCTTTCTGTGTTCTATTTTCAAAAACTCAATGTTGATTTCATATTTTTCCATAGCAGCATTGAAATAATAATATATAATTTCAAACAGTTGTTTGATGCTCGACTCTATAGAATGTTTCTGAATATATTATTCATTTCCAAAACAAATTGTAAAATAAGAACATGAGAGAAGAGTTGTGGACAAACTTGTATGAATTACACTTTTTATTCAATTTTCAAAAAGTCAATGTTTATCCCATGATTTTCCATAATGGGCTTGAAGTAATCATGTAAAATTGCAAGTATTTTCATGAAATGTTCTCGCTGACATTCTAAAATTTGTTGAAACGATTTTTCTTCTTCTTCTCCATTTTTGAGAGTGCAGATGTAACATTCTCCTTTCTTCGTTTCATCTAAAATTGCCTTTATATTGCTGGGATGTTCGGTATCTCTCGGCATAATTGTGCTTAGACCTTTGTATTGTCCTAATGTGAAAGCATTTCGAAATCCGTCTTTGTAACCTTTGTCAAAATTTTCCTGAAGTATAGATTCCGCTCCGTCTTCGATGCCTTCTCTGTAGCCTGCCTACGGTAGAAACTTTTTTTTTGAATATACTTTCTACTGGTTTGAGGTACCCAGTGCAATCATTTCATGCATAATTTGATAACTTACTTATATTCATATTCACACACACACATAAACATAAAGTACAGTGTTGATAAATGTGGAATGAAGCAATATTGAAATACTTAATTTGTACAACACAAAAAATTGGAAAAATGTATACTAATTACTTCATTTTGTCCTCAGGACACCTTACTTTGAAATTAGTGTAATAACAATAATATATAGTATAGTACTGAATATTATATGTATTATACCTTTGAGGCAGACTCAATATTGTTCATCCAAGTTTTGGAAATAAGATCCTGTTCTTTTTTTGCATCTAAATCCATCTTAAATAAGTATTAGGAAAATAAATTACAATTGATTAGCAACATGAATTTTGATGATCAAGTTGCTAGACAATGACTGAATATTTTCACAATTCCTACAGCAGGGCAGTTGTTTCACGATGATGTATCTGTATGATAGAATTTAGATAGAGTATTACAAATTACAACACCTCTGAAAGTGCATGTTATATGATGTTCTACTTTTCAGTATTTTCAGTTATGATTATTGCGAAATATATGTGAATATCACAAGAAGAACAAGCAAAAAGTCCACTGTGAGTATAGCGAGTATAAGCGTATAATACTTTCAACTTTAGTTCACTTCGTTGATTTTTGTTGACACTTGTCACCCATCAACCACGTTGCTTCTACTGCGGAAAGCAAAACAACAACTGCTGAAGTGAAGGTATATATATATATGTTACTGTTGACTTTTTCGTGTATATCTGGATTTCACCAGGGATAACACAAAAAAGTGGAGAGAATTGTTTTGTTTATTTCAAAGTGATTCCAAAAATCGAAATTAAGGAATAATAACATATTTTGTAAGAATTTACAGCATTTTTCAGAAACACCCCGTTCGAAAATTATCTGTCTACGCACCTGGCGGGTGTGCGAAAAAATATTACAATCTATATTTGTTCAATAACAATAGTTCTAGATTATGTGTACCAATATGGTACATCTAAATTTAGCCAGTGCAAAACTTAAATTAATATAATCAATTAAATATAACACGTTATAACGTATATATTATGTATATATATATACATACTCGCATACTCGGCGTCCTCGGCGAGCAAATTGAGATCGGAAAGGAAGAAGTAGGACAGCGCGTGTCGCTACCATCGCGATTCGTTGCGATTCGTCGCCGCCCCTGGTCGCCCCCCCCCCCCTCCAACCCGTTCAGAACTGAGTTGCAAAAAAAAACGAGTACGGTCAAGTGCGATAATTTTTTAGCTCGTAAGCGAGCATTTTTCCGCGATGTTGTCGAATTGCGCGCGACTGGCACCTCGCGCTATAACGCGGATCGCCGTTTCGCGAACCAAGGTGAGAAAATAAGCGTACTTCGTACAGGCGATCACACTCCCGGTCGAATGCTCTTCCCTGACCTCCCGACGAAAATTTATCACGCGGATCCATGCCCTCGAGCGTTGTCTTGTTCTTTCTGAAATAAACATCGCCTGCTGCTGATCCTTTACTACGCCAGCCTCACCTTATGTTACATAATTGCAACGATCTTGTATTTATTTTTCGCTCTTGTCACATTTTTCGTGAATTTCGTCTTGTGTATTGTCAGCCTTGTTTTCTGCGGGGAGAAACATCCATCCAGGGGCGAATTCAGAATATTTTTTGTTGGGTGCTCAAGGGGGGTCGGAAGGGTTATACGTGCTTATTCAACTTGTGTTTATAATCGATTAGAAATTAACTCAGTGGGAAATGTTGAATATTTTTATGAAAGGAAAAAAAATTCCCAACGCTGGATAACGAGTTTCGAAAAGTTTATCTCGAAACAGAGAACTCTTAGAAATTTGAATTTTTGAAAATATAGAAAAACATTCTTCTGCAGGGAAGTTGACAAATTAAATCGATGTATTGCAAAACACGATTAACAATATATTATTTTATCAACATGAGGTACCGGAAATGAACAAAAAATATTTTAAATTTCAGGTACTCAGAACTGTAAATCAACAAGGTAATGTTTGAATTATACATAGTTGATTTTGTTATAACACAGAAATAATTGAATGATTTTTCTTACCCCTCTGAATTAATTAAGATCAAATAATGTTTAGTTTTTATTTTGTTGTATTGTATAATAGTTTCATTTTTACTCAACTTATGCTCAGTACCTGTTCCTGTGCAATAGTCTCATTTAACTTTACGTAACTCAAAGCTAATTTAATTTAATTTCGTTTCATTTCTTTTAACTGTAACAAATTTATTAAACTACACCAAAATGTACAAATGTATAAATGTGTAACCTCAAAGACCCCCCAGGGGTGTGAAAAAACATATATATAATATATAATTGAATGATTTTTATTTTCTGCAGGTTGTATACTATTCGTTCGGATGAAATGTACATCAAACGCAGCCAATTTACGGTATATTTTTCACCGTAAACATACATAGTCATAAAAAAATAAGATGAAACTTTACAATTCATATTTTCTTATTAACATATTATAAACATGTTATTTCATATTTCATTATTAACCCCCTTGTATATTTTCATAATAATAGTAATAATATTTTTCAGAATCGAAATACCCAAAGTACTCAGCTGTTGGAGTCTTCAAAGGAGGGATTTACATTCAACAACTGCGTTATGTAAATATGTAACATTTAGAAAAATTTTAGCATTTCTGTGTTATGAGACTTTTCAATTCTGAAATAACAAGATGACAACTTTTTTTCCATTGAACAAAATTGTTTTAGTAACTGTTTCATTAAAAAGTTGACTCTAATTTATTGTCATTTTTGTTTAGATAATCATTCCAATAGCAACATTGTTAGATTGACAGTTGCTGAGGATTCAAAAAATTGAACTGCTTCAAAAATTGAATCGAGTGCATTCAACTATTCGTTCACATATCAGTTATCTATCAAGTTTGCATAATTTCAATAACTGACATTCTTGAGTCAAGTCTCAAAAAGTTGGTTCAAACAATTTTCATTCAGAATTTTCAGAAACAGACCATCCAAATTAGATGAAAATTCATTTTTGCTCATGGATACATTTTTGTACAGTAATTTACATTGCTTACACAAGTTTAGAGGGATTTAGAAAAGAATTTTTCTTATTGATGTTACATATCAACAATCAGAATAAAATTTGTAGCCGTTTTTTGTTTTTGTGTTGAAAAATTTATTACGCCCATGTAATTATTAGGTTTTGATGACGTTACCGTCTTTGGAATCGTAGTTGAATACAGATTCCAATGCTGGTAATACTATCGAAATAAAATAATTATATCAGCGGTAATAAATTTTTCAATGAAAAAATAGCTGTAAAATTTCATTGTTGGTATTATCAACAAGCAGAATTCATTCCTTTTCAATTCACAAAATGAATTCTCATCCGATTTGGAGCATCAGTTTGATAAATTCGGACTTGATTATAAAATATGATACATTGATGGAATGATAATTGAATCTGTTTCTATACTGCTAAAAATAGATGAAATAAAGGAAGTGACGGTGCCACCATTCGCGGACAGCATAAGCGAAGGAGACGTCAGGTGGGATAAAAAAGTTGGCGACCAAGTTAAAGAAGATGATGTTTTATGTGAAATCGAAACTGATAAGGTAACAAAAATATATATTTTCTATGTAATGAAACAATAATTGACTTGCAGAAAAATAAATGTACTCAAGAAACTGATAATTTTCAGAGTTGTTGAATCTTGAAAGAATCATTATATTCTCAAGTTTTTTTTTTCTTCAGAATGAATAGAACGTTCGTAATATCCTTTTTCGTATCTCACACGTAAGAACACGCGTTTTTGATGTTTGCCTCCTATGCCCAAAATACTCCTTTTCGAAGGATGTAAAAAATTTCGAAATGTGATGTTCCAAATTTTCAGACATCGGTTCCTGTACCATCCCCTGCTGCGGGGCTGATAAAAGAAATTTTCTCCAACGACGGCGACACTGTGAAAGCTGGACAAAAATTGTGTACGATCGACGTTGGAGCCACAGGAGGTGCCGCTCCTTCGGCTCCAAAGTCAGCGGCGGCGGAACCTCCCAAAGCTGCATCAGCTCCTCCGCCACCTCCGCCTCCAACGGCGAAAACCGCAGCTCCGTCGACTCCTGCGGCTGAAGATCGTCCATCTGGAGTACCGCCTCCATCACCACGTCCACCTCCACCTCAAAAGCCGCTTACTTCGATACCAGTGGCTGCCATCAAACATGCACAGGTGATGATAATGATCGATATCAATAACCCAAAGTGAAATGAATTCGCCTTCATATTTTATATAAAATTTCTAAAATCGAAAAATATGTCTCGCAGTCATTGGAAGGCGCCAAAGTGCAGTTGCCGCCAGCGGATTATTCACGCGAGATAATTGGTACGAGGACGGAACAGCGAGTAAAAATGAACAGGATGCGAATACGCATAGCTGAACGTTTGAAGGATGCCCAAAACACTAATGCGATGCTCACTACGTTCAACGAACTTGACATGAGGTTATTTTCCCTTGTACTCTTTGGATTTTTTGAGAGCCCCACTTATGGGTGTCATCGATTTCATCATTTATTGTGAATTTCCAGTCATATAATGGACTTCCGAAAGACTCACCAAGAGGCCTTCACGAAAAAATACGGACTCAAAATGAGCTTCATGAGTCCCTTCATAGCGGCTTCTGCGTATGCCCTGAAAGAGCAGCCCGTGGTGAACGCCGTAATCGACGGCAACGAAATAGTCTATAGAGATTACGTCGACGTTAGCGTAGCGGTGGCTACCCCGAAAGGACTCGTCGTTCCGGTACTTAGAAGCGTAGAGAACAAAAATTATGCGGAAATAGAGATCGCGATGGCAGCGATAGCGGACAAAGCCAGGAAAGGCAAAATCGCTGTTGAGGATATGGACGGCGGCACCTTCACAATAAGCAACGGGGGTGTTTTCGGCTCCCTCATGGGCACACCTATCATCAATCCGCCACAAAGTGCTATTCTCGGGATGCACGGCGTTTTCGATAGACCTATCGCTATTAAAGGACAGGTTAGTTCAATAACACATTTTCCAAGGTTTGTTGCTGTGCATAGTACACAACACAATCTAGGTTTTTTTGTAGTTTATCAAATTTAAGTATTCACACTTGGAAATACATATTAGAAAATTTCCAAAGTTGAACCGGAGCCTCTTGATTTGGGAACTTGAAATCGAGGAATGAGAAATTTTGTCGTTGACGTTTAAAACCTTGAAAAAATACTGTTCAATAGTAATCCATTGATATTTCATGAATATTTTCTAACATTCCAGGTCGTCATTCGTCCAATGATGTACATAGCTCTGACGTATGACCACAGGTTAATTGACGGTCGCGAAGCCGTGCTCTTCCTGAGAAAAATCAAAGATGCTGTGGAAGACCCGAGAGTCATTTTAGCTGGTCTTTAAATTGTAAAGAACACCAATTTCGCATCATCCCTCGAATCACTCGAAACATTGTTCCAATCGCATCTGACTCAGAGTTTGGACCCTGAACTTATTATCCTACGAAACCACATGTGATTCAATCAATGATAGTGTTACGACGGATTCGTTTTTTAACATGGGGAATGTTTCGAATATTGAATTTCATCCATAGTATTGCCAGACTCAGTAAACCTGCATGAACCAAAATGCAAATGAAAAAATTGTGTTTTCTTTTTTTTACTGTCAGTACTGCATGTAATAATGACAGTCTTAATTTCAACACTGAAACAAAGCCATGGAACAATTTTTTGAATATAACTTGATATTTTTTCGTCATTACCAAAGTCTTTAATGTTGAAAACAATTGTCCAGTCTAAATGTAAATTTGAATTGGAAATGATGCATGCGCAGGTATTCAATCTATAAAAATACGTAGTAACTTGAAATTGTTGGTAATTTGTTAGTTTGTTGCATTTTTGGTACGAAACATTGTAAATAAACTAAGAGCTCTACGATCATTATCATTATTATGATTGACAGTCCACATCAACAGAATGTAATTTTGAGATTAATTTATAGGACCGGTCTTTTTATCATCATAATGGGGCACTGTGTGCTTTCAAGTTTATAATATTGAAAATGATAATTATTTATTACTGAATGTGAGAAAAATAAACCATTCGTGGCGGATTCGTAACACGATTTGCCTCATTAATTAAATTAAATGAATGGGCTTGGCTTAAATTGTCCGTCAACTTGAGTACAAGTTCAGACATTTTAGTTAAAAATGGCGACTCAAGGAATAAGAAGGAAGAGAAAAAATGTCTTGCAGTTCTCCAGAGCTAAAATATTGTATTCAATTTATAGAGGTCATGGAAATTACTGTTCGTTCAGTAGTAAATGATGTGTCCTAACACACAAATCAGATTAACCATTCTGTTACGTATGTGCATTTTATCGGGGTAACGTCTCCAAAATCGCTGCAATTCTTTCTTACCTGAAAAAAAATTCCATATTAATTTTTTATCGAAAATGATGGTTTTTTTTTCCGCGTACCGGACATACGCCACACGGAGTTTTGGTCAAACCAGGTGGACTCAGCAAAGAATTGACTGCTCTGTATGATTTACTACCGTCTGTATGGACAACTTTCTCCACCTTGGCATCGAAAATGAGACTCTGCAAAATCGTTTCCACTTCGTCGACTGTTAATTTGACCTGAGAACCAAGTTGTTTCAATAACACATCAAGTTGATCGCAATAAGTCTTTTGTGAAAAACAATTGTTGGATTCTTGCATTGTCTGGATTTGGAGAATTTCCATTTATTTCTAGTTTCAAATCAAGTACTTATTGTGATTACATTATAATTTGTTCATTTTATTCGAGCTCTACTGGATATTCTCTATAGGTTTTGGGCTTTTCTTATAACTATGTGCATTTGCGACGGTGCTCCAGCCTGGTGCCCAGCGTTAGAATAAATGGAGGATAAGAATACATGTGAATGTATAGGAATTCCAGACAAAAAACAATTTTTCGCGAAAACAATCGTTGGACGTGAAATTTTTTCTATGTGAACAGGTAGAATTTATACGACTCTATCATAAAAAAAAAGAAGTAAAAAACACGAATTTTGTCTGTTGAAGAATTTTTTTTCTTTTTTTTCAGGATGGGCGAAAAAAGTATTGTTTGAAGAGTCGTATATTTTTTCGGAAATTTCAAATTCTAATGATTCGAATTTCGGAAATTCGCAACAAATTTGAAATTTTCTTACTTCAGGATTCAAAAATGTGACATTTCTGGACTCAAATCATTTTGAAATTTAAAGAAATTTCTGAATTTAGATATTTTCTAATTTTTCAATTTGGAAATTTAGAAAATGTTTTCTAATTTCGTTTTTGTTTTTTTATATTTTCGGATTGATTTACTTTAAATCATCTCACGATTCATTAATTTCCGAATTCAAAAATTTGGAGATGAAAAAAAATTTCTACATGAAGTTATATAATTTCAATTGATAAATTTATCGTCTTAATATCAAAAATGACGGACGCTCCGAATTCTGATCATTTGAATTTAAAAATGTGCGAAATTATTCTAAATTTAATTTTCAGACTTTGGATTGTGCAATTTTGAAGTATGGATAATATTTGAAGATTTAGAGAAATTTTCAAATTAAGTAATTTATTTCGGATTTTTTGATTCGAAAATTCTCGATTCTGAGAATCTAAAATTTAAGAATTCAGGAATTATTCAAATTTCTTCATTTTTAGATTTTAAAACCGATCAATTTGAAATTTTCATAATTTTATTTTTTCAACTTCAAAAATCTGTAATTTTTAAATTTTCAAAATCGAAAACTCGAAAATTTTTGAGAATTTTTTATTTCAAGTATATCTCAGCATTTATAATTTTAAAAAATTCAGACCCATCATTTGAATTTGGAAAATGTGCAAAAAATTAAAATTTTGCTTATTTTAATTTGGAAAAATTATCATCATATTTAGTAATTTTTGTATTTCAAAAATTGAAAATTCACGATTTTCAGAATTCACAATTTGGAAATTCTGAAAATTTTCTTAGTGATATCGGGATTCGAAAATTCGATGATAACAAATTTAGAGTATTTCAATTCCGGCAATTTGCATCAAAAGTTGAATTTTCCGATTGTCAGATTCAAAAATTTGATTCACATAAGCGTCAATGCTAGCTAGTCATAGTTTATCCTCCATTTGTTTTCGGGAGCGCTGCGATCGAAATTTCTGAAATGCACATAGTCTGAGCTTGCAATAGTATATTACATTACTAGTACGGTAAAGACTACTTTACCATACCCTTTTACGGTACGAAAACGTTTCTACCGTACTCGCAATGTAAAGTATCGTACATTACTCGGATGAAAAATCATTTCCTCACTAAATAGTATATTACATTACTAGGATGTTAAAATATTTTCCACAAGTGTAAAGGTTGTAGTCCGAGGCGAAGCCGAGGACCACAATCACACGAGTGAGAAAATGATTTTTCGTCCGAGTAATGTAGGATACTTTACATTACGAGTACAGTAGAAATATTTTCATACTGTAAAAGGGTACAGTAAAGTAGTCTTTACCGTACTACAGTAATGTAAAAAAGTGTGAAAAGCACCAAACCTTGCTGATGCCCAAATCAGATATAAACTTGCAACATTCGTTGGATGTAGCAAAGCTCATGTTGCGTTGATGGATCGGCCCACCAGGGCATTTCTGGCTCTCTGTCCTTTTCTCGTCGAGAAATCTGTAACACTGCTGAATCAAAATGTCAACGAATTCGCCTTCAAAGTCTTGATCCGAATACCAAGCTCCGCCCATCAAGGACTTATCGGGCTCCAAATTGTAAAGCATGTAAACTTTTTTTTTCCCAAATTTCACGGATTTCACAAGCTTTATTAATTCCCTCTTTTCCAGTGTCTTGACTGTTTTGTTAAGGAGTATTTGATTCAATTTAGACTTGTCTCTTATATCCTTGATCCATATTCCTTTGTTGCCAGCCTCACTGATGAGTTGCAAGACAACTTGCTCTTCGGATCCTAATCCCTCAATGCGTGGGAGAGCACGGGCGTTAGAGAATTTGTACAGCAAGCTTTTTCCTCCGCTCTGTTGGAACAGAGTCAGAACTTTCTTTTGCAAAAGTTTGTTGATTATGTGTACTTTTTCTTTTGGCTCCAAGTTGGGTAGTTGGGCCTGGATATCTTTGTCCGTTATACCATTTGCTTTGCTTTGAGCTAATTTTATGATTCTGGCAAATTGAAAAAATCGACCGTTTTACATGCAAGCAGAATTAATTTCATTTCATACACGCATTCCACGTTTAAATTTTGGATTTTTAAGACTAAAAATTGCAGGTGTCAAAGATTTGACATGAGTCTCAATCTTCTTCCAACGAATTCTTATCGAATTGAAGAAATTAAGAGTTGATTACGACATATAAAAGTATTTATTACACTGCTTCATTTTCCGATGCTTTTTCCATCGCAAAATTGTGATTTTTTGAAGAATTCCAAACTGTTTAGAATAATAACAATTACGAAAACAGACTCTCGATGAAAACCCAACTCAAGCGATGGGATCTGATTGCAGATGACTGGTAGACTCTGGCAATTCGAATGGGAGTAATGTAGCAATCCATGTAGTAATTTTACGAAAAAATATGGCATCCAGGCGGAACAGAATATTATTATTTATTTATTTTTTTTCAACTAACTTTACAGTCTAGTCAGATTAAAAATGTAAATAACGTTTTTAAACTTGAGTCGGGGGAGAACTGGAAACACTGGAAACACAATAGTATAGTATCCATCTGTCATGAACAGCTGTTTCCCACTATATACTTCCGGTTCCGGTCCTCCTATACAGGGTGTCCCAAAGTCGACGGAACTCCAAAGAATTATGGATTCCTTATAAAATTCCAAGACGATTTTCCCTTTGCAATTTTTTGATTTGCGCAAAATTGACAGAGTTATTAACGATTAAAATCAGCTAATCAGAGCGCGCCATTACTAGAGAAGGACAGAACATGGACACCAGGATTCTCCCTTTCCGAGTAACCCTTTATAGCCAGTGGTGATGGCGCGCTCTGATTGGCTGATTAAAATCGTTAATAACTCTTTTAATTTTGCGCAAATCAAAAAATTGCAAACGGAAAATCGTCTTAGAATTCGATAAGGAATCCACATTTCCAGGAGTTCCGTCGACTTTGGAACACCCTGTATATAAATATCCACCACGGGCAACCACATACAATGCAGGCACCACGACTCGCGCCCATGACCGGACCGACTGAAAGGGGATACCCATAGACCCCATACATAATATATATGGCGGCCGAGGAGCGATTCACTCTCCGATGAATGGGAGTCATGGGAGTCGACTCCCACATGACTCCTAATTTGGGAGTCATTATTTCCAGCGATGTCAAACTTTAAACATGTCAAAACTCAATTACCTGTAATCTTTGGGATTCTCAAGAACTTCAAAGTTCTTGGACATTTTCGAAAACTTCGAAATTCCAGCATTTTTGAAACTCATACAATTTCCGAAACTTTTCAAACTTCAGTAATTTATAATTCCTCAAAACTTCACGATTCCAAGAAAGTTCCGAAATTCAGAAAATTTAAAAACTTCGCATTTAGAAAATTATGTACTTAAAAATGACAATTTTGGATGGAATTGTAAAAATTTTGAATATTTCGAAAATGAACTTCGAAACTTCAAAATCTAGAAATGTCAAAAATTTTGAAATTTTTTCGCTTCAAAACTTCAAAATACTTGTATATATGCGGAATTCCCAGTACTTCAAAAATGTCGAAACTTGCTAATTTTTCATCTTCAAAATTCTTAAAAACCTTCAAGTTCTTGGAAGTTCTCGAAACTTCAAAATTCCGACATTTGTAATACTTTTCAAAGTTGGAAAATTCTAGGCTCCGTAACTTCAAAATATTCGAGCACTTCAAAACTTGACGAAATTTCCATAAGTGTAAAAATGCCAAAACCTGATAAATTTTCAATCTCAAGAATTCTTAAATTTCGAAGTTTTTGAACATTCTGAAAAAATTCAAAATTCCGAAATTTTAAAAACTTGTAGAATTTCTGAAACTTTCAAAACTTTCAAAACTTTCAAAATTCCAAAACTTTATTATTTCGAAATTTCAAAGTTCTACAATTTAAAAATTTGTGAAATTTCTAGACATAAAAACTCCAAAATACGTACAAACTTCAAAAACTGCAAAATTTCCCGATCTTATTTCAAAATCTTGAGTTTTTACCTTCAAAAATGTCAAAACTCAATTATTTCCAATCTTGAAAATTCTAAAACTTCTATGTTCCAATATTTCCAGACTCGTAGTATTTGCAAAACGTCAAAATTTTAATTTATTATTCATGACAACATTTAATTGAGGAAATCCCGGCTAAAATGTTGGCCTCAGGCCCCGCAAATCCTAGGGACGGCCCTTTTCGTGACTCCCATTATGGGAATCAATAGGAGTCACGGGAATCATGACCTCCCAGAGTGAATCGCCCCTCGATGGCGGCTTATAAGCCGCCCTGAATGAGATGCATTTACATGATATGTATATGCAATCACAATACTAAACAGAGAAAGATCATTTACATATTTTCAATTAATAAGCAAAGTCGCGTATCTTTCATTCCAGTTGCCATTTCATCGATTTTCATATTATGTATATAATATATCATGAAAATCGTGTTGATCCGATCAAAACAGTGTCGTTCGACTCCGCTCTTTTCGCCCCATAGAAAGTTGGTACCTGGATCTCCGATAGAGGCGCTGATGTCTATGTTATTCTTGGTGTATACCATTCGCTGTCTCTCTCGCACCTCTAAGAATATCTATGAAACAGCGCCTCTATCGAAGATCCAGGTACTAACCGTCTATGGAACAAGGCCTTATAGGAGTCGGACAACACTGGATCAAAATTTCCAAAACATCAGTGCACTAGGTTTTGAAGCTTCAATATTGATCCATGTATCCCAATATGAAAATAAAATAAATAGTATAAAATTGCATAAACTGGTATATAAACTATTCGAGTAGGGGCAATTAAATGAAGAAATAAAGGAGAAATGACGAGTCGCCAAGAATCTACGTGTAAATGATTTACTGTTTACAGTGTGGCAGCTTTCACCTTTCTTCGTTCCTACATCGTGAATTATTACTACGCGCGTCAAGTACAATAAAACGATGCGAACGAAATGAACAAATGTATGCGTCAGTCTCTTGACACAAACTGAGTAAAATTAACAACGGCTCGAACTTGAAACTTTACTTAAAAATACGAACGTCTCGAACTCGGACCATTTTCTCATCCTAATTAGACAATTTTAACTAAAAAACTACTATCACCAAGAATGTAACTTATAACACTACACATAATTATCCGCTGTTAACCATAAACTACTTCAATTTCAATATATTCCCCTTAATACCCATAAGCTTCCTGCTTAACACACAAAATTTCATTTTATTGGTGCGATATTGGCACTTTAACGCTTATTCTTTTCAATTTTATTGTCAAAGAAAACTTGTCATCGCCAAACAATGAGAAAACGGTCCGGAATTTCGGGCGTCTCCAGAGCACAAAAGATGAAAATGAATGTTCAAATATTCGGTACTCCGAACGCGATGAGAATGTTACGAATTCTCGTTAATTTTACGGGACACTCGATTCGCCTGCAATATCGCCTTCGAAAAAGCCAGAAAACAATGAACAAAAAAAAAAACGCTAAACACTGAAGCGAACCGAGGGTCTCGGCAGCAATTTATACAAAGTCTTGTCCCTTATCGTAATCGGCAAAAACACTTTCACATGATTTCAATACAATCACAAACATCAATCACAAAATCGCAAACGATCGCATGCGTGAAAAAAAAAAAAAAAAACGAAAGAAACCATCATCAATAACTGAATGGAGTCACTGAAAAAAGCACCTCAACGCCGATCAAGAAAATCTATTGAAAATCGCATCCCTTAGAGAACGACGACCTATATTTGACATATATAAGATCTATAAACAACCTATACGTAACTTATATAGGTGATCTATAACTGACCTATAATGGTCATATAAAACATATATATGACCCATAGATGACCTATTCATGACCAATCAACAATATATATAAGACCCCAAACGACCTATATGCAACGCTTCCACCTATATATGTGCGTGCATTGGTTTATGTAGGTTATATATAAACGCAATATAGGCCAAATGGAGGTCAGATATATGTGGCTTACTTGTAAAAAATTTAGGTGTAACATATATCGCATATGTATGTTTTTTGTAAGTCATGAGTACGTCATAAATATGCCAAGTATATCTCAATTACATGACATTTATAGGTGATATGTATGTCATATAGGTAGTGTATAGGTTTTATATAGGTCAAATGTAGGCAGTCGCTTTCTAAGGGATGAAAACACATCAATGTTTTCCAACAAATCTGTCAAGTTTTTATATATTTATATAGTTTTCGTTCAGTGGAATGTTGTGCACGCCATAAAAACGAAAGATCGTACCGTAAAGTAACGAATTTGGCTATATAACAATGTCAACGCAAGTCACCATCATTCACGCCTGACGCTTATGCCGACGCGCCCGTTACACACAGCTCGCTCACAACATGTACATACTAAATACGCACACTACATGACGCTCTCGTAAAAAGTTTCGTGTTTATAGATTACAGAATGAATATGTACATGAAAAGATACTGGCAGTCAACATTTTTTTCTTCGCCTCTAAACTCGGCTGAACGTGCTTTTTTAGGCTTCGATAGAATTATCGAGTTTGAAGAACATGCAGTCCATTGTTCGCGTTCGTGAGGGTCACGCACAGAAATCCCATCCGAGGTGTTTCAATATTTCAGCAAAAAACAATTTCATAAATGCAAAATATGACGAAAATAGAGCATTCAAATTTGGAAATCGCGACATTGCAAGTTTCACAATAGTGCATGCTATTATTTATTCGTCGATGTACAAACATTAAAAATTACGTTTTTTGGTATGTACCTAAAACTACTCAAATATTTGAACATATCCGATGGGAAACCTCTATTGTAACCCTAGTGATTCTAGTTTTTATAAAAACCTTATAAAAAATTTTTATAAGATCAGTTTTATAAAAGTTTTATCAAATTTGCATTTTTTATAAAGTGGTTTTATTCAAATTTTTATAAAAAAATTTTGATATCAAAATTTTTTTAAACATTTTTCAAAATATGCAAAAACTTTTATAACCTTTTTTGGATCATTTTACTCATGTATGCACCATTTTTCATCAGTTTATGAGGCTCGAGCTCTAATTTCGTTTCGAAAGAAATTTAAAAATTTTTTGGAGGCAGCGGGATTTGAACTTGCGACTTTTGCATCAGAAATCCGATAGTCAACTTTCTTGTCCATCAAATC
>JAPYZK010001340.1:0-18480 GCA_030522785.1 Platygaster equestris | reverse complement strand
CTAGTGGGCGAATAAGCTCTTCGCCCACGCTCATCTTAACGACCTATAGCTATTTACTCACTCACGCTCAGTTTAGCGACCGTTTACGCACGGATAATGAAAACAATACGGCGGACGAGCGATTCGACATAATATATCGAAACGTCAAAGTCCCCAACCCTAACCTCAAAATTACAAAACTGTGTATTGTTGCAATGTTTTTGTTGTTGTTTACAAAAGTGTCGAATACAGTCATAATCAATACCGATGAAAATCAAAGCAACGAAAGGGATCATTAGTTTTAAACTCCCTCAAGTACGTAGCAAACCTCTAAGGGCGATTGTTGCGTCAATCAGTCAGGTAACCCATTATTTCCCTTCCTCTCAGCAGGGCCGTGAAATCACATATTTCTCGCGGTTGTTGAATAAAATATTGTGTGCGACTATTGGTCGAAACAGGAGATTCCACTCACGTGTTGCCACACTTGCTACGCTCGTGAGGCAATCTCCATGCTCGAGGAATCTCCTCTTTCTACCACTAGTCGCACAATATACTATAATTTAATATAATATCATATTATATTATATATTATATTATTATTATATATTTTGAAGGATAACATTTGTATTTGAAGGACAATAAAATGATTAAGAGTTGATTGTATATAAAGGAATTATATTACCAGTTCACTGAGTCCCAAGGATTTTCATCGGTAGTTGACTGTATTTGAAGGACAGTTATTGAGAGTTTGTTGTATTTGGAGCAGCAGGGGAAGGAGGGAGGGGTGGGTAGAAATGTGTTCAATATACACTTAATTTTGAAAAATGTTTGATAAATTTTCGCCTAGCGAATAGATTTAAAAAAAAAAACTGATTTGTGAGAGAACTGACAAAAAGTCTTTCCAAGTTTTCGAAAGTCAAACTAGAACTCTTTGTTTCCGCGATTTTCTCAGAAGGCGATAAAAACTGGTTGTAATCATGCGAAAGTGAAAAAATGAAAGTACATAGATCACGAAAAAAAAACTAGTGGGAAGTGATGTTTAAGCCGATAACCAAAATACGTGATAACAACGGAAGTTAAAATACCGTTTTTTCCCTCGAAATTCAGATTGCTCGAATTTTACAAAATATTGAAATTACTCGCCATTTGACATAATTTTTGCAAGTTTCAACGAAGCATTTTGGAGTTTTTAAGTTTTAATTTTTCGATGTCTTAGAAGTATTTTGCAGTTTTAGAAAAGAATTATGAAGCTCTAAAGTTCTAGAAGTTTCGGAAATTTCGATAGTTTTAGATATTTTGCAAATTTTAGATGTTAGAGTATTTTTAATTTTTGGAGAACGTCGAATAATTTTGAAGTTTTGGAACTTACAAAGTTTAGGATCATTCAGAAGTTTCAAAGTTTTGAAGATTTTCAAAGCTTAGAAGTTCACAAATCGTTCAAGTTTAGACAAATTTCGAAGAATCGCGAACCTTTGAAGCGTTTTGAAGTTTAAAGATGAGAAATAAAAACATTCATTTCGCTTGACGTGAAAAAATGATTTCGTTGACCCGGAATTACAACTTTCAGTAGCCACATAAAAATGAAATGCATGACACTTCAAACTGATGATCACTTGCCATTTATCATATTTTGGCGTTAATGATCTTCACTCATTTACATAATCATCGTGATTACACTAGATTTCACGACCATACGATATGTTTTGCAAATTAAGCATATACTTCGCGATTTTGCAATATATTGATGAAAGTAGATGATTTTCAATCTCGTATAAGGGCTCAACTTTTATCTGATACCTTTTAGTTTATCACTTCTATCTTTTACAGTAATGTCGATTTTGCGAAACGAAGAGTTGCAGTCCGAGGCGAAGCCGAGGATTGTGATGGTTTCGTAAAATTAACTTTTACTATGCAAATGCAATTGAGTATTTCTCCGATTTCTAACCGAACAAGACATTTGAAGTACCACTTTTGAGCTTAGTGTCGAATAATAGCACATTGTTGTGCAAGCCTGGCATTGGTGATTTTGACGAAATGAAGGATTGTGACACGAGCCGAAGGCGAGTGCCGCAACATTTCGTCAAAATCGACAATTGGCAGCGTGCGCAACACAGTACTTTTCTTCGCGATGGCCGACAGATACACTTAAAGTACCAATTTTCAGGTTAGAGTGAAGAAAAAGATATAATTATATCTTTTCATCTTTTACCTTATAGCTCCTACCTTAGTGGATATGTTTACGTAAAAACTTTGCGAACACGGTGTAAACTATGTATTGATTGCTTACACGATGTTCTGTGATGTTAATGTAAACTGTTGAAAACTACGGAATTTACTCAAACTGTTTACATCGAACACATGTAAAAATCACGTAAACGTGGCTTCAAGGGTGAAAAATAAGGTTTAGAATGTTGAAATTCGTTCGGTTTTCGATGATTTCTATCTCAACAAAGACGTGATTCAATAATAGAGAAACAAAAAATAATCTACGAGCGGAAGTAATTTTGTTCGGCGGTCGATGATGTACCGGAAAATCGCGTGAAAGGGAAAAATCGTTCTGAGAAATAATATAATATTGAAAATTGGTATACCGGAAATCGTCCAATGGATGAATAGTGTACGAATCATATTTCATGTACCGGTAAGTCAAGAGTTTACTGTATTTATAGCACATACATCGGCAGTTCACTGTACTGAAGTTACTTCTACCGGGATCTTACTGATTTGAAGGGCTCTCTTCGAGACTTGACTGTATTTGTTGAAAGTCGCTAGCGAAATAAGGTGTATTTTAAGGGCTTTAATCGAAACCACTGTATTTCGATGACTTTCAACATTTCCTAAACTTTTAAAACTTTACATCCGAAACTTTGAATTTGATGAAACTTCCAAGCTTCAGAACATGAAATTCTGAAATTCTTAAAAATTCGTAAATTCATCAAAATTCTTAAAAACTTCCAAACTTTTGGAATTTACAAAATTTGAGAATTGTTGAAGCTTTCAAAACCTCCAAAGTATCAAAACTTTGAAATTGCTAAATTTACCAAAACCTCAACACTCTCCAAAACTGCAAAATTCTAAAATTTCCCCTACTTCCAAAACTTCACAGCTTCACAATTCTCTAAAACTCCATAATCCTTCGAAACTTCCGAAACTTCCCTCATTAAAAACTTCGAAATTCCAAAATGCCCGAACCCCATCACAACTCTCGAAAATCGCCGAATTCCAGCGATTCCAAAACTCTCAAAATACCCGAAACAATCCATAACAATAAAACAAAAAACAAAAAAACAAAAACAAAGAAAAACCTGCATTTCATGCCTCCTGAACAACACTGTTTTGCAATAATCGAGTCCGAAGAATCGTTCGGCAAGAAGATAACGGTTACCGTGCCGTTTACGTTCGATCACTTTCTCCGTTCGGCAGCAGCAGTCCGGTCGGCGAAAAAAAGCGTATCATACCGGATAACTGAAAGCGAAAGGAAACGGTAAAAGTGAAGAAAAGTGAAGAAGGTCTTACGCGTGTCCCCACCGCAAGGTCTTTCCCCAGCAGTGCTAAAGTGTCCTTTGCCACGGCCAAAGTCGAGGGTAATTACCACCACCTGCGACCTGCACCGAGTTGGCAAATCCCATGAGAAGGATACGTACCTATATAACGGCGACGTTCCGCTGATTGAGCGAAGTAAACTAAGTTTACTTGAAGCTTAAAGCCGGACGTGGGCCCGAGTGGGCGGCATTGGGAAAATATGAAGATTCGCCCGAGATGCGTGGTCAGTTATTTTAATATTTACTCTACGACCGATATTAAGCGATATTCAGTGCTTTGAGTGTCGATTCTAAACTACGGAAAGTTCGGAAAGTGCAATTTAGTGGTGTCAAGAATGGGCAAGTCTGAAGACTTATTCATTTCTTCCAAGTTTCGAAATTTCGGGAGTTTTCAAATTTTCGAAATTCTGAAATATTTCAGTTTTGAAGAATTATCAAGTTCTCAAGTTTTGAAGAATTACTAAAGTTTTGGAAAATTATATAGTTCTGAAGTTTCGATGAGTTATAAAGTTGTGAAATGTTGAAGATTTATGCAAGTTCTCGAGTTATATAGAAGTTTTGGAAAATTTGTGAGTTGAAAGTTTTCAAGGACTTTAAAAAATGTTCAAGTTTTAAATAATTTAGAGGCCATGAATTTGTGGAGTTTTGGAAATTTTGGAAATTTTGAAGTTGTGGAGCTTAGAAAATTCGAAAATATTGGATGTTTTTGGAAGTTTTAGAATTTCGAAGTTTTTGAGGGATTCATAATTTCGAACGTGTAGTTTTAGAAATTTCGAAGGTTCTGAAGTTTTGAAGCTCAGAAGAATCGAAAATTTAAAAGTCTCAAAGAAACACGGATTTCTGAAGTTTCGGAGCTTTTGGAAGTTTCGAAGTCTGAGAAAGTGTAAAAGTTTCAAATTTTGAGATTTTCACATTTTTGAAAAATTCAAATAATTTTGAAGTTTTAAAAAATTTTAAAGTCTCGAAGATGTGAAGTTTGGGAAGTACTGGAGTTGAATAAATTTTGAAAGTTTTAAATGTTTAAAAAATTTTTGAATTTCCAAGCTCGGAAATTTCGAAAATTGTGAAGTTTCGGATTATATGGAAGTGTCGGGATTTTTACGTTTTAAAAAATTATCAAGTTTTGGAACATTTGGAAGTTTTTAGTTTAAGAAAGTTGAAGAGTATAAAATTTTTGGATAATATTAATAAATACTGGAGTTTTTGAGAATTTTAAAGTTTCAAAGTTGCGAAGTTTCCGAATTTTTCAAGTTTTGGAAATTACAAACGTATTGGTTGAAGTTTCAAAGCTTGGAAATCTTCAAATTTCAGTTGTTTCAAAGTTTCGGAATTTGAACGGTCTGAAAAGTTACGAAATTTTTCAGTTTCGAACATTTCGAAAATTTTATAAAATCTTAGTTCACGAAATTTGGATAGTTTTAAAATTCTAAAACTTCAAAGTTCTCGAAAATGCAAATGAATTTTGAAGAAATTTCAAACAATGTCAAGTTTCGAAAAGTTTTAGAATTTTATAGTTGCGGAATTCCGGAATTTTAAAGTTTTGAAGAATTATTAAGTTGTGAATATTTAGAAGTCACGTGAATTTTGGGAGCTACAAGTTTCAGAAATTTTGCAAGTTTCAAAGTTACGAAATTTGTAAATATCAAAGAATTTGTCAAAATTTCCAGCAAGCTGAAAGTTTTGAAAAATTCTGAACTTATAGAGTTATAAAAGTTTAAAGTCATTGAGATTTTAGATATTTTGAAGTGACGCAAATTTCGGAAGTTTGGAAAATTTAGTGAATTTTGAACTATTTTGAAGTTTTAAAGAATTTCAATGCATTTTGAAGTTATAAAGTTTCAGATGTTTCCAAGTTTTTAAAATTACGCAAGTTTTGAGGTTTCAATTAAGAATTTCAAAGTTTTGAAACTTACCTACACATTTCCAAATGTTTAAAGATTCGTATTTATTGAAGTTTTTGAAAACATTTTCAAGTAAATTTGTTGGAATCATCTTAAACAAAAACAAAATCAAAAATTGTACACTTTAAATTCTGATAGTTCCTTTTTTTTCGAATAACTCAATTTGACAATAAGAGCATTTCACATTGCGAAAGCTGCAAAACTAATAATTTTATGAGTGTTTGAAATCTCTAAGCTTTAAAAATTTCAGTTCGTAAATTTCACGATTTGGAACTTCTCGAACATGAATCTAATACACTCAAAAAACAGGAAATAATAAATTTTACAGTTCAAATTCGATAACTGCAACTTTTTCTTTTCCGATTGACTGCGTTCGAAAATTAGAACATATATTTCAGAATAAGAAATCTGAAAATTTTCAAACCTACCGGGACAAGTATAATCTTATAATTCAATAATTCTCAAGTTCAATTCACTCTTTTCTTATCAACCACATTTTCAAGAAATTTCATTTTGGCAGATCGATATCGATATTTCGTCTAAATATTGATAGTATCGATCCCTAAAAAACCCCCTCGATAATGTAAACTCGCCTTCAGATAATTCTTTGAACCTCGCAATCGTTCAGAAATGATTTCATTGAATCACATAATGATAGCAATGCGATGTAATTACTACATTATGTTCACAGGCTGCATTAGCGGTGCTATTGCAGGGCGTTCTTGTGGCTGGAATGACTTTGGATAAGCCACAACCGGAGCATCATGCAAATCAACGGTTACCGTAAGTAATCATTCGTTTGTTTCTTTCATTAAGTAATGCTTAAGTCATTTGTTTAAGTAACTTCATTCACGTTTCTTCAACTAAGGAAATCTTGGTTTGTTTCATTGACCGAGCAATGATTGAGTAATTTTATTCATGTCAAGCCTTAAGTTAACCCTCGGCTGCGCCTCGGGTCGAGATTTGGCTTCATACATCGTCTCGGCCCCCTATCGTCCGAGACACCGCTCTGGTTTTAAAACCAGAGCGGTTTCAACCTTTTTAACCATAGCCTAGTATATCTATATATATAAGACTCTTTCATGTATATATTCATATACTAGGCTATGGTGAAAACCGCTCTGGTTTGAAAACCGGAGCGGTTTCCCGGACCTTAGGGCCCGAAAAACCACGCCTCAAGTCCTTGATACAAAAATATCTATTATTTACATTTATATCTGTATCACACGAAAATCCACAAAAATAGGGGATTTTTTTCATGACAGCCATGACGAAAAATTTCATGAAACGTCATTTTACATGATAACCCTTAGGCAAGAAGTAACCCCCAACTAGGAAATATTACTCTTGAGTTCAAAATTACTCTCACTTTCAAGTAATATTATATTATATTACTAGTAGTGTAAGAGGTGCCATTACGGGAGAATTTTTACGGCAAGTTCGGAGATGAGTGTTGCAAAGGTATTCTCTCGTAGTGACACACCTTGCACTACGAGTAATGTACGATATTTTACTTTAAAAAGTCGAGGGTAATGTCCATAATGGTGGTTCGGATACCTGGAAACAGTTCCGGAGACTTCGATAAATCCGCCACCGATAAATATACTCTTGAAACAGTTGGAATGCACTTTGAAAAGATGTAATGAAATCGGAAACATGTACCTATACGGATAGAAAGCTAGTTGCCCGGTTTCCCGGTACGAAGAAAAAATGATAAGACAATTTTTCTCTTCAAGGTATTACGCAGTGGAAAGGGAAAACGCGGAGTTGTCCACGCCGAGAAAAGAATCAGAAAGCATTCGTGAAGTCACTGGAAGAGAAGGTATTAATGGTTCAGAGGACGGAAGAAAGAAGCGCGACGCCGGCGGAGAAAGTTACGGAATAGGTGGAAGCGGTGGTTTTGGTGGAGATCTTCAGGCTCCTTCTGGAGGTGGAGGTGGATACGGAGGTGGAAGTGGATTCGGAGGTGGAAGCGGTCACGATGGAGGCGGAGGTGGTGGCGGATACGGAGGCGGAAGCGGTCACGACGCAGGTGGATTTGGGGGTGGAAGCGGTCACGACGGAGGTGGATTCGGGGGTGGAGGTGGTGGCGGATACGGAGGTGGATTCGGGGGTGGAAGCGGTCACGACGGAGGTGGAGGTGGATACGGCGGCGGAAGCGGCCATGACGTAGGTGGTAGTGGAGGAGGGTACGGAGATCAAGGACCTGTGGTAGGACCTTACCACGACACCGGGGACACGTCCGGTGGTGACAATGGCGGCGGCGGCGGCTACCCCAGTGGTCCCGCCAACGACCACGGTCACGACAAAGGTTACTGGAAAAAGAAGCTCATCTGGAAACCAGGCTGGAAAAAAATTTGGAAATCCGTGAAAAAACAAGTTTGGAAATCCGCTTGGAAGAAAATTTGGAAACCGGTGTGGGAACCGACAAAGAAAGCTGTCTGGAAAGAGATCCAAGTTCCCGCGTGGAAAAAGATCTGGAAACCAGTATGGAAAGAAATCAAAGTTCCTGTATGGAAAGAGATTCAAGTTCCGGCATGGAAAAAGGTCTGGAAACCTGTATGGGTACCGACGAAAGTTGCGGCTTGGAAAGACATTCAAGTTCCGGAATGGAAGAAGATTTACAAACCCGTGTGGAAAGAGGTGCAGGTTCCGGCGTGGAAAGAAGTGCAGGTGAGGAGATTTATTTGGCCATTATATTTGGTTATGTCGGGTGATGGTTGCCGGATAGATTGGAGGATTTGGGATTGAGGAAAGGTTTTTGAGGATTTGAGAGGTTCATTTTTTGAATTTTATTTATTTTTTGAATTTCAAGGTTTGGGATTTCGGAAGTTTTTGTGTTTTGGAGGTTTAAGGAACTGTAGGGTTCTGAATTTTTAGGAGTTATAGGAATTTTGGGGGTTCTGGAATTTTCGGAATTTAGAAAATACGGCGAACTTAAGAATTTTAAAGTTTCGAAGTTCTGGATACAAAGCAAGTTTGAAGAAACATGTAGTCTCAAGTTTTCGGAATTTCGAAAATTATCAAGTTCTGGCAATGTTAGAATGTGGAAGATTTGGAAAATTTCGAAGAAGTTTGAATTTTTACATACAGCTACTCGATTACATATTACTTGCGTAATTGGGTAAAGCAAATTACATAATTGAGTAATCGGGAAATGGTTATCGATTACATAGAATAAAATAATTAGGAAATTTGCAATTATGTACTAGATTTACATGTCATTGAGCAATTGAATTGTATAATCAAATACCTGTATGAATCACATGTAATCTGCTCTACACAATCACCCAAATAACATGTGATTGAGTACACGTATCCAAAACTTTAAAATCCAAAAATTTTCAGAACTTTAAAACTTGGAAAATTTTCGAAACTCGTCAAACTTTATAACTTCATAATTTTTCAAGTCTCACGAAATTCCGTACATTTCTAACTATCCAAAACTTGGAATTTCTCGAAAGTTGTGGAATTTCGAAGTTTTATGCACAAAATTACGAAGTTTCAGAAGTTTCACACTTGTAAAGTTCTGGTAATTTCTGAATTTCCGAAGTTATGAAGATTACAAGTGACGAAAATTCCAAAGTGATATTGCATGTTCGGAATAAGTCACAATCTAACACATGTAATTAATAATCGTGTAATTGCACAATTATAAATTACATGTGACACGAGAATCGTGGAAATTCACATCATAAATCAGAGGAATTAGTAATCTCGAACACCTCTGATACAGGTACCAGCATGGAAAAAAATCTTCACACCTGAATGGATAAAAGTCGGAGTTCCCGGGGAACACTACCACGGAAAAGACCAACACGGCTGGGAGTACACGTCCCATGACCTCTGGAAAAAGAAACTCATCTGGAAACCACAGTGGAAAAAGTACTGGAAAAGCGTGAAAAAACAAATCTGGGTGACCGACAAAAAACTGGCTTGGAAAGAAGCTTGGAAACAAGTCTGGAAGTCAGCGAAGAAGCAAATTTGGGTTGAAGATAAGAAACTCATTTGGAAAGAAGAGTGGAAGCAAATTTGGAAACCAAGCAAAAAACTCGAGTGGGTGCCGGACAAAAAACTCGAGTGGAAAGAAGCTTGGAAGCAAATTTGGAAAACGGAGCAAAAACAGGAATGGGTCGAAGATAAAAAACTCACCTGGAAAGAAGCGTGGAAGCAAATTTGGGTTCCTGAGTGGAAAGAGAGTTGGGTTCCGGCGTGGAAGAAAATTTGGAAACCAGTTTGGATTTCGGAATGGTTCCCGAAAGAGGATGATCATCATCATCATGGTTGGCAAGATAGGAAGGATGTGAAGCAACTGGAGCCGAGTAATGTGGGCAATGCTCAGGCGAAGAACGTTCAACAGTCATTGAAACCGGTGCAAGGTCAGGGAAATGGAGCGTTTTCTGGATGGGACAGGTCATCCAATGCCCAACAGCCACCGAAACCGGTTCAAGGTCAGGGAAATGGGGCGGTTTCTGGATGGGATAGGTCATCCAATGCTCAACAGCCACCGAAACCGGTTCAAGGTCAGCAAAATGGGGCGGTTTCTGAATGGGGTAGATCAGCTAAGCAAGTCCTGGAATCGATTGTGCAGGACCTTAAGCCCCCGCCGGTACCGAATAGTAGCGACGTGAAAATTGGTGGGGATACGTTTACGAATCATTGACTGTTCTAGAAGTTTTTGAAGTTCGAGGTTGTGTTTTGAAAAATGTTGAAGTTTTGAAGGTTAGAAGAATTCTGAAGTTTCTAAGAATTTTGGAAGTTTGGGTATTACATAGTTTTGAAGTTATTGTCAAATTTGAAGAATTTTTAAAACTTGGGAATTTTCGAAAGTTTCGAGGTTTTAGGAGTTTCGAAGTTTTAAAGCTTAGAGGTTTGAAATTATTCGAATCTTGGATGTTTTGCAGTTTTGGGAATTTTGGAAGTTGTGAAGTTCTGAAGTTTGTAAAATTTCGGCAGTTTTAACGTACCGAAAATTTTGTAATTCCAAAGTTTTTATCAATTTTAAAGAATTTTAAAGCTTAGAAGTTTCCAACATTTTCACTTTTGAAGTTTTAGACAGTTTTAAAGATTTGGAGTTATTTAGAAGTTTTGAAGAATTTTACAGTTTCAAAGTTTTGGAAGTTTCGGAAATTTGACAAGCTGCAAAAGTTTTGTACGTTTTGAAATTTTAGGAAATGCGAAAGTTTTGAGGCTCATAACTATCAAAAATTTGAGGTTTCGGGAATTTCAGAACTGTTAGTTTCGGAATTTCACGGTCTTGAAGAGTTTGAAACTTAGAACTTCAAAAAATGCAAGGTTTTGAGAATTTCGAAAATTTTTACAATTCGGAATTTTACGGTTTTTAAGAGTCATGAAGTGCTAAGTATTAAAAGTTTCAGGAACGTTCCAAAATTTCACAAATTTTAGTTTTCGTTATGAAAACTTTCAAGTCTGCATAAGTTATTACCAAAATCATACGTAACACCAGAATAATCTGTTCATCTCATCATCTACTTAGAATAAGTGCAACAAGCCAGTGTACATAATAATGATAAATATTGCATGTATATTGTATAATTGTATAATTATCGAAAAATTATTGATGACTCATGAAATGATTGTCGACGATTGATCGAATAAGTTAGTTACTTAAGAGTTATCGCCTGACTGAAAAGCCTTTTCTACGCGGTTTTTTCTAACAACTATTCTAATTAGTCCCTCATTTGATTGATTTATTTACATGTCGACTTTGTGTATAAGTTTGATACTCTAGTGATTGTAGAAACAATAAAATATGGAAATTTTTCAAGCTGCCTCGTACTTATTGATGACGTAACATCATCATTGAACTTAAGATTGGTAACAAGCACTTTCGACTTATCTGTAGAAAGTGCTGGTACTCGCTACAGGAAGAAATGACTGCAACAGAGTTCAGAGAAAGCGCACTGACACCTACATTCTCCACGATGAATGCAACGAAATCCGCATCGTGACTATGAGAGAAAAGTGCATGATTATGAACGGGAAAATTGCGGCGACAAAAAACTTCGCTCTTCCGAGTAACCTATGAATTCGTATTGCTAAATTGGCGTATAAAAGTTGGAACTAACGATACGCGCAATTTTTTATTGAAACTTTCATGACTTCATAAATCATAGATTGAGAAGTCTCGGAGTCTGAAAATTTGTCTAATTTTATAAAGTACAATTTTAGAAATTTTGAAATTTATTGAATTATGCGGTTTTGGAGAATTATGAGGTTGGGGGGTTTGGACAAAATGTAAGTAAAAGAAATTTTGAACAATTTGAATTACGAAATTTTGGAGAATTCATAAAAATTTCAAGTTTTGAATGTGTGAACTTTCGCAATTTTAAAATTATTAAAATTTTAATTAGAAGTTTTCAAAATTCCGAACATTTAGTTTTGCACACTTTAAAGGTTCATACAAATTATACAGTTTTGAGGTTTCAGAAATGGTGGAAGTTCTGAAATTTCGAAGTTTCGAAGAACGGTGGAATTTTTAGCCCTGACAAAGTTTGTACAACGCAACTGCAAGACAGCAGCGTTGCATATACCTTGCACTTATTTCATCGTTCAAACAGCACCTTAAAGCGACCTACGCATTTGGGAATTGAACTGATCGTAACTCTATGGTGAACAAAGCACTCGAAAAATCGCCCAACTTTTCACAATAATTTTATTCAAAATTAACAACGGCGCACGTCAAAATAGTGGTGTTTTACCGCGGTCTCGAGATCCCTACGCTACGCGATCAGATTTTGATGCATATCATATTTTGATTATGATATTATATCTTTAGTATTTACAACGCGAAAATTGAAGGGTTGACTCGCACTTAATGACGCACTTTGGATGGTTTCGGTATAAAAAAATATGCCCTCGTTAAACAAACCCTGCGATTCCCGACCTTGATATCAGTCAGGAATTGCCAGGAAATTAGGCACGGAAATTTTTCCGACCATAAAAAAATGTGACAAAAGCTGGACTTCAACCTTGGACTCCAAAATTTTTAGTCAACCACCCTCTTGACTGCGCGGCTACGGACGCACGTGATAATCCTGAGCAGATAGTGCCGATTTATGCGATTATCCGATCAGTCGGGATTTGCTGGGATCGTTTCCTGACCATTCGGGAAATTTTCCATGCTTAATTTCCTGGTGTTTCCCGAACGATCGGGAATCACCGGGTTAGTTTGGCAAGGGTGTGTTCATCTCGGAGCTAAAAGTCGTTTTACGCTTTGGAGATTAACAAAACAAAATCTGTATGCCACAGCGCAAAACGGCATACTTTAGCTCCTAGATAAATAGAATAGTTATTTCCTTTGTTTACGAGCGTTCCATAAAGTTCAACATACTAGCTATTATCTAACAACCGCGAGGAATATGCGATTTTGCGGCCCGCTGAGAGGGAGAGAAATAATGGATTACCTGAGCGATTGACTGGACGATCGCCCTTAGACCTTTGCAGTTGCTGCGCACTTTGGGAGGAGAGTTGAAAACCATTCGTCAGTATCGTCACCCTCGCAACGCTTTTGATTTTCTTCGGAATTTATCACCATTATTTTCAACGGTTTTGTTAACAATCAACACGCAGCAATACACCACACCGACTTTCATACACAATAAACAGATTTTTGTAATTCTGAAGTTAGGGTTACGGAATTTGACGCTTCGATGTATACGTCAACTCTCGTCCGCCATTTTGTCTCGATTACCGTTGCAAAATATCACGCTAACATTCAAAATATGTATGATTATGTTTTTTTCCATAAATCGCTATACTGCTGTTTAAAAACAATATACAAATGAAAAGTTGAAGTGATTTATGAGTCGCAATATCCTCGTAATTTGCGTAAACGTTCCCAACCTGTGCGAGAAGTACTTACTTCTCCCACAAGTTGGTGTATTTCTCAGATAATTCATCGTTTCTCCTACTCCCAGCAAGGAACATTACATATTACTCGCGGGCGTCGAATAGAAATGTTTTCGAGGGTTCTAAATGCATTTACTCATAACTGATTTTTCGGGAACAGGATCAGAAGTAATTGTTCTTTACGAATACTATTATTCCCACTGTTCTGCGAATCGTAATGGATGAAAGTGACCTTGAATTTAGATTCTATAGATTCAAAATTATCGAATTCCGGCAAAATAAAATTAAATTTCTACGATTTCGAAAATCGAGAATGCAAATTTCCAATTACATACTTCCGTGACCAAACATACAAATAAAGTTGGCCAAGATTATTCAATGACCTGCTCATTATGTTGACTGGCTATTAAGTAATCGTTTTCTCGCTTTTAATCTCTTATCATAAATTTGCACTCAGGTGAGCCGAAACACGTTGGCGTAAAAATGAATCACTTTAAAAGTTAAGGTTAATACAATTCCGCCTTCTCATTAGAGTGATAAAAAGTGATATCACAAATAAATTACAATTCCAAAATCAAAATACATTTATTATTGAAAATCAGGAATTATAATCATCAGAGTGAGAATATAAATTATTATTAAATTCCAAGATCATGTCTTTTTTGAAATTTATTAATGTTTAAGGTTACACATCACAAAAGACTATATAATATGTACATAATATCACAGACCAAGTAAACTAATGAATTTCACAAGAAAACAATGTTTCACCTCACTCTCTAAGAACTCGAATAAGGCGATGTATTTTTTCGATTTTATCGTTAAGTGTCCGTCTCTCATAATCTAGTGAACTTTTTGCATTTAACAGCTCATATCTTCGACGATCCAGGAACATCGCGTTCGAGTGAAGTTTATTCGATTCTATCACCAGCTCCGACACTTGATCGATTAGCACTGCTCTTTCCAGCATACTTTCTGAAATCAAATAAAACATCATTTTGAAGTTGTGAAGCAATTTGAAGTTTCAACATTTTGGGACTCTCAAAAATTCTGGAATTTTGAAAGTTTAGAAGTATTGCAGAATCATGAAGTCCGGAAGTTTTAAAAGTTTCGGGAATTTCAAGAGTACCAAGCTTAGGAAATTTTATAATTTTGAAGAATTTTGAAAGATTGTAGTTTTGAAGTTTAAGCAGATTTTTGTAGCTTCGGGAAACTTGTATAATATATGAATGTTTTTATACAATATTTTCATGTAATATTATACACTATAATTACCTTCTAAATATTCCCTGCAACTCATCGAAAATCCCTCCAAATCGATCCATCTAGGCTGCTCTTTCTTACTCTCGTTATTCAATTTATCATTTCTATTTCTGATATCCGGAAAATTCTGTCGAATCCCATTTTCTCCAGGTATTGATAACAATGGTAGCGTAGGTACAGAATAACGAGTTGGTATCGCTGGTGGTGAAACTGGCTGCACATGTCGTCCTAAAAAATTATGCTTCACCTTGAGACTCTTCAAAAGGCTCATTTTGTTTGGTTTTGGAGCTGGCGGAGGTTTTTTTGAGTAAATTTTGGCTAATCTCTCGCAGTACAAAGTCACGCTGTTGGTGCTTTTTCTTCTTTTGCGGTCTTCGAGAATATACTGCCACGTCAATTCTGCTTCTGCAATTAACGATACATAATTGTATTGGATATTACACATGTAAACTCTTTAATATAAAATAAAAAAGAATCACACGATTAGAAAAAAACAATCGAGCGTGAAGAGGGAACCCACAAAAAATGGATTTCATTTATATATATACAAATTATAAATTATTATTTTCATTTTGTCAAGTTACCATTTCGTTTGTCCGGTGGCATCACATTCAATCCAATGTTTTTCAAAAATGTAGCTTTCGAGAGAAAATCAGGCGTTTGGAGTAAAATATCTGGATGTTCTCGAGGGATAGGTAGACTAGATTCAACACGTGACTCCAATTCAATGGTAAGTTTCGGTGGTTCAGGGTTCAAACGATGCCGCTTTTCCACCTTTCGAAGTTCTATTTCTGTAATAGTGTTTTAAACGTTGACAAATTTAACTTGAAAGTTGAGATAAAAACTTGTAAAGTCTTTTTTTTTCGTTTTTTGTGTATTTTTTAAAGTTAAAAATTACATAAAATTGTTCGCAGTTTTTGTGTGACTTTTGTAGTTTTTAATAATTTTTCGTATATATTTTGTAGTCTTTTGTGTGTTATCGTAGTAATCATTATCGTTTTGAAAATTTTCATAATTTTTTGTAGTTTTCAGTTATTTTAGTTTTTAGTTATTATTTTGAAGTGCAAACTTCTGTTCTTAACTCCAGATACCTCATTTAAACTTCAAATTTTGAATCCAAACTTTAAACTTTGAGAATAAACTTCACGTTCGAACTTAAACTACCAAATATGAACTTTAAATTCGAACCTGAACATCCAAACTTTACATTTGAATTTGAAACTCTACACTTTGAATTTGAACTGCAAACTTCCAATGTGAACTTAAAATATCAAATGTGAACGTGTTGAACTTCATATTTCAAATTCGAACTTTGAACTTTGAATTTTGAGTTCTAAATACTATTAAGAATTTTGAATTCCCAATTTGAATTTTTAATTTGAACTGTCAACTCTAAATTACGACATTAAATCCGAATTTGGCACTCTTAACATCAAATTCAAACCTGAAACTTCAAATCTGAACTTTGTACTTTAAAATTCGAACCTAGGTTTTAATGTTCTTACTACTATTCTGAATGACAAATTTCCAATTATTAAAACTTCAAAATCGAAATGTCAACTCTACTGAATTTTTAGGCAGGGTTTGAACCCCCCAAACCCCCCTCTGGATCCGCCACTGATATGATTATTTATTACATGAATTGAATACATTTTCATTAAAAAAAAATTGTACTTTCATTTTTATTTTCATTTTTTACCATTTTCGAAAATTCCGAAAATTGAAAACTTTAAAACTTGTTATCCAAAACGAACATTTTCATAATAATATATTATAATATTACATTAATTAAATATTTACCGTTTTTCAAAGTCAACGTCGTCAGCCCGAAAATCGCAAGAAAAGAAAGCTTCTGTTCCGAGTACCTCAACTTGGCTGGCGGACCCTTGACAATCCAAAGGTCCACATTTCCTTCATTCTCCCCTTCCGACTCAGAACTGCAACCCAAATATTTATCCCTTCTCCTTTTCTTCTCTTTTCGCTTCTCTTCCGCTAAATCCAGCAACGAAGTAACTTTCAACTTGTCTAATCTCTTCGCATTCGGCACATTCAGAATTGAAGTTTCACATTTCACAACTTTTTTAACTGAAATTTCATCATTTGAAGCTTGCGAATTTTTTTCCTGATACTGCGGAATCTGAAGCAAAACGTTCCAAGTTGGCAAAACAGGGGAATTTTTCGTTGTCGAAACTTGATCGTCTTTCTTTTGTTTGGCATCAAATTTGAACATCATTTTCTTCTCCACTTTCTCCACTTTTTTCACGATTTCACAGGAATTTTTTTTCCCTTTTTTCTCGAGTTCAGAATTTCCCGAATTTTGATTCTGTGACCTTGACAAGTTTTGAAGTTTAGAACTTCGGAAGTTGTCTTCGAAAGGCCTAACAAAAACTGGCTGATTTGAGCTTTTTTCTTCGTCCCAGGTTTTTGAAGTTTTCTCCTCTGAAGTTTTTGAAGTTTTCTCTTCTGAAGTTTTTGAAGTTTTGTCTTCTGAAGTTATTGAAATCTGATTTCCATTGTGACGACTACTAGAATCCTGATGATGAATTTGGTACACAGAACTTCCATTGTTGGAGCATAATTTGGGTACATGAAGTTGCTGAAGTTTAGGAACTTGAAGGTTTGAAGATATGACCGGTGAAGATTCTGGTAAATTCGGAGGAGGTAAGTGGTGATGGTACATGATGCTGGGGGTGAAGTTGGCGTGTTCGTGTTCTTCTTTCCGTGGGTGGGTGACCAAGGTAGATTCTAGTTTTGCGGTGGTTTTTGAGTGGTTTGGTGGGTTGTCGTCGGTACTTGGGCGGTTTCTTTCGGAGCATGGTTGAGGTGTTATGGTCGGCTTACTAGCTGGAACAAGGTCAGAGCGAGTGCTTGGTAAAGTTTAATAAATTCGGGGATGTGGGTTTTATTGAGGTAGGTGGGAGAAGAATCTGCATGAGTTGGGACAATTTCTGAATTTTCTGAATAAGTTGAGAGAATTTTGAAATTCTCAGAATTAGTTGGATGAAGTTCGAAATTTTTACAATCAGATGCATTTCTGAATATTAATTCGGGGAATTTCTAGCCATCCCAGGTATCAGGTTCGTTCAGGACACGCGTATATACGTGAAATATTCCCGAAATTTGCGTCGGAAAGGGGCATTTTTCGTCACATTTTTAGCCGAGCTACTCATTTCGGAAGTCTAATATTGCACAATTTGTTAACACTCGGCAAGACCTTTGAAACGCCCAATCAATATCTATAATCGAAGCCTTTTCAAAATTTCAGTAATCCATGAACTGTGGTACTTAGGGGGCTTGGATGAAAACAGTCACAATTGTGACGATTCTGTGACGGCTTTTTTTGTATGCGTTTTCCTTCTCGTTTTTCGATATATTAATCATGGCGCGAGTATTTTTTGGATAAAAAAGTGTCAAGTCAACAATATTTTTGACAAAAAAAAAAAAATTTAAAAAATGAAATAAATATTAGAAAATAAAAAAAATAAAAAAAAAAAAAAAAAAAAAAAAAAAAAAAAAAAAAAAAAAAAAAAAAAAAAAAAAAAAAAAAAAAAAAAAAAAAATTGCTTTTGGCGTGCGAGAAAGAGATGCAAACATCGAAAAACGGGACACCCTTTATAGACAGCATTTTAGCAGAATTTCGGGATCAATTTGGAGAATTTTCAAATTTTTTAAATTAGCTGGGAGCAGGGTTGCCAGATAGACTGCAGAAAAAGTCGCCGATACGTGGCGCTGAAATCGCCCAAAATCACTGACCAATCATTTTGAAACGCCCAAAAATAGCCCAAGTTATTCAAGCGAATTATTTGCAATAAAATACGACAAAATACGTGTTATTAAAGTTCTGAATTGAGGAGACATGATGCAAAATTGAAAAATGTATGAAATAATCGATAAATATCGAATTAAAAATGAGGTGAAAGGAA
>JAPYZK010001339.1:0-18182 GCA_030522785.1 Platygaster equestris | reverse complement strand
TTTCCCAAACCTCACAAGCCCCACACTATTCCCCTACTTTAACTTTCCTCAAATCCAAAAACGTCGTCATTTACTCATCGTAATTACTCCCAATTATTTTGCCCGCCTCCTCGGTTTCGTGAAAGTTTCCCAAGTTTCTCACCAAAAACAGCGCGTACTCTTCGTACACGCGAAAAGAAAAAAAAATACATTCCAATCGATGAAACACCAACCTGGAGATCCAAATCGGCTTCTGCGGCGCTGCAGAGGTTCAGCTGCAGCAAAAACAGGGCGATCCACGCCAAGCACTCGCGCCTCATTTTCGATTCGTTGAAATGTTCACATTCGGCGCGAAAAACACAGTAGTCTACCCACTAAAACCAACTTGGGAAAAGCTCGAAATTTGACACGAAGCGCGGCGATAAGGGATTTCGTTGAGCGAAACTTTCAAGATTTCGGATGGGTCGGCGAATGTTTACTCGCTCGAAACTTTCGGCAACGCGTTCGAGACTGCGGTAGATCGGAAAACGTCCGAGAGTTTTACTTCTTGCGGAGGAAGAGTTCGCAGAGTCAGGTGGGAGACAGCGGATGGTGAACGTAAACGATCTCGTCGCCCACTCTTTCAATACATGTTCTGATGTATCGAGAAATTTTTGATTTGTGATTGATCAGTGAAGTTTCGAGGGATTTCATTCAGTTTTTATTGGAGACTGGAGCTTTATGTAATTTAGAAGGTTATGAGATTTCTAGAAAATGTGTAAGATTCCAGAATTTTCTTAGGTTCTATTAAAAATATATATTATAGGGCCCCTATGTACTTGGGGGGGGGGGGGGGCTGTAAGATCCCCATCTTATACGGTTTTTATTGGGGTATTAATAGTGAAGTTTGTTGTACTGTTGTTCTCTCTCTCTCTCACCAAAAGACTGCTCTTGTGAGAGAGAAAAGGACAGTTGCGTAACTTCCAAGCACGTCGCCAGGGAGGGGGCTGAAGTCCTCTCCGAAATTCTGGAAAATTTAGAAAATCTTGCACATTGCCGAAAAGGATATTTTGAAAAAAATAGTTGAAAAATACTGATTTTCACAAGTGTCAACATTTTCGAGAAACTTGATGATTTTTAACATTTTCAACATTTCAAGATTTTCAACAATTTTGGGGATTTTGAGAGTTTGGAGGATTTCAAGAATTTCAGATGTTTTTTGAAGTTTGAAAATTTCGAAATTTCGAAAATTTTGAAAATTTCGAAGTTGTAATAAAGTTTTGAAAATTGACATTGCATGATATTTTCATAATTCTTGAAATCACGAAAATTTTATGAATTCTTGACATTTCGAGAAACTTAATAATTCGGGGTATTTCTCACATTTCAAGATTTTCAACAGTTCAACAATTTTTAGAATTTTTGAAAATTGAAGTATTTTGAGAGTGTAGGCAATTATTGAAATTCTGAAAATTTCAAGAATTTCAGAATTTTCGAAAACTTCAGAGATTTGTAAAAATTTCGAAAATTCTGGGAATTTACAATATTTTTATTATTTTTGAAATTACGATTCCACACATTTTTAACATTTCAAGAAACTTGGTTAATCGGAACATTTTAAGATTTCAAATTATTCAGAGAAATTCGAAATTTTAAAAATTCTGAAAATTTCGAAGTTGTAAAAAGGTTCTGGAATCCCAAAACTGCATAATATTTTCATAATTCTTGAAATCACGAAAATTTTACGAATTTACAATATTTTCATTATTTTTGAAATTACGATTTCCCGAATTTTTATTATTTTGACAAACTTGGTTAATCGGAACATTTCAAGATTTCAAATAATTAAGAGAATTCCGAAAGTATTTAGTATTTTTTTTTTTTTATAGTTCCAAAAATTCAAGAAATTTTAGATATTTAAAAAAATTTTGAAAATTTTAAGAATTAAGACAGTTACGATAATACTGAAGTTTGGAAAATTTCACAAATTTCCAAAATTTCGAAAAACTTTTGTTCAGTTGGAACATTTTTATTATATTTCAAGATTTTCAAATATTCTAATGAATTTCAAAGTTTAGAGGATTTTGAAAATTTTCAAACTTTTCATAATTCTCAAAATTTCCAGAATTTCGAAAATTACTATAACCTCACAGATTTTAAAAAGTTTTGAACATTCTGAAAATTTACAATACTCCGATGATTATTGAAATTTCGAAAATTTTACGAATTTCTGTAACTTTGAGAAACTTGAATTATTCGGAGATTTTTAACTTTTCAAGATTCTCAACTATTTCGCGAATTTTCAAAGTTTAGAGTACTTCAAGAATTCCAAAATTCAGGAGAATTTTGACAATTTAAAGAATTTCAAAAATTTTGGAGAATTTCAAAGATTTCAAAGAGATCAGAAAACTCTTAAAATCCTGAAAATTAAAGAAATTTTCATAATTCCCCAACAAAACTTTCCTTCTCAAACTTGTCAAATGAATTTCGAGTAAAAATAACTTCAACCCCCTCCGAACAAAATTTCTGGTTCGTCCTTGGTAACTTCCCATCTCTAATATGGGTTATCAATTTCAAATGCATCAAGGATATTTTTCTCCATATTTCCCCTGATTCCCTGTCAAAAAATTTCGATCCAAGCTCGAACTTCAATTCCAAGTTCAAGTAAATTCACCACAAAACTTCTCTATCCAACGAAAATTCCGTCCTGTTTCGAAGGAAAATTTTGCCAAACCAGGGAAAAATTTTGTCAACCTGATTCCCACAAAACGCTTTACCGAATAAACAACTCTTCTCTCAGTGTAGGAACTCGCGGATAAAAAAAGATCGTTCCCGTGGTCGTCGTCCCGATTCGAAAGGTTGATTATGCAGATTATTCGATCAGTCGTGAGATCGATCCCGCCCGTCTCGTTCATCTCGAAAATATACGCGCGTTGAATAGACGACTAGAGAAAGCGCTTCCAACGCCCCGAGCGGATGAAATTTTTGGCAAAAATCGAAAGCGGTGAAAAATCTCGATTGCCTGTTGCGCAAAAGATTCTTCTTCTTTTCATCCTCGAAAAAACGCTTGAAAAATGTCGGAGAGAAATCTTCCGGAATTCCTTCGTCCGTCGATATTGCGCAAGGATGAGTACTGTCGCGATAAACGCATCTCCTGGTTTGAGTTTTTTGGATTTTCGCGAATTTCGAGATTTTGTTTTTACAGTTTAGGAATAACGATAATTGTGAAAAAGAAATCATTTTTGGAACAATTTACGAAATCTACTCCAATTTTTTCCTATTTTTCAACAAATGTTGAAAAATGAAAAAAACATGAATCATGAGACATGGACATCTTTTTCTTCATGTGCTGATTCACATGCTGGAAATATTTTCAAGTTATGAAAAACGGAGAATTCAGAAAAAATTCAGATGAAGACGAAAAAATACACAATTAAATTTGAGTACAGTTTTCGAAAACGTGATGAATGTCTGTCGATTCCGAGATAATTTTTCAACTTCAATGATTCGCATGTTCTCGAAATTTCGCAAGCGCTTTATCACATTTACACGGGGGAAATTTAATTCGCAGTTTCGAGGGAGAAGATGCGAAGTATTATTCAACAGTGCAGTACGTGTTTACGGACTTTTTTTCGCGTATAAAATCCAGTCGGGTGTATGAGTGCCTTGGGAAAAGATTGTCGGTTATGCAAAAGTTGTCGGGAGAATTATGCGTGATTATAGCTGACCGTAATGGACTACGTATTTGCAGGTGAAATTGCGGTACAATCTAACGTGTCGATCGTTTGCAGAAAATTTACGAAAATTCCGTGAAATGGGGCGAAGTGCGCAATTAATTTAATTCGCGAGCCCGTGAAATATCGGTGTTTTGCCTGAAGGGAATTTCAGTGTAGAAAGTTGTTGACTAGAATGTGGAAAAGCTGAAATTTTTTCCTGGTCAAAAATGTAGTCTTAGTTATTAATGAACTTGAAAATGCATGGGAACTTGACAAATTCTGTTATAACCACGTGATGGGAAAATTATAATAGTTCGGGAACATTTTTTTTCACATGATTTTTTGTCATTTAACTTTGTTGGCAATTAGCGAAAGTTTTCCAAAAATGTTGAGATTATCCGAAAGTTTGAGAAATTATCTAATTTTATAATCAGGTTATCGAAAAATTTTAGGACTTCGACAAAAACTTGGTTTTTGTAGTAATATTCGAACATTTTAGAGAATTCGAAAAAGTTATAGGATTTTGTGAATTTATTCAAATTGATGCCTCGAAGCCAAAAAAAAAATCTCAATGAATCATTTTTATTTCTGAAATTTTCTACTCAGATTCGACACTATTCCGATATAAAAGTAACTCATGAAATTTTTTCCTTTTTTCGTCTCCAAAGTCATCAAACTAAAAAGATTCTCAAAAATCGCGAGTAAAATATCTATTAACAAAATCCTGTGAATTTTGATTCAATCCAAAAAATTTTATTTGATATAAGAATAAAAACTCCGTTCTGAGCCAAAAATCGCCCGAACGGAACTCAACTAGTTCAATTCCCGAAACGAACCAAATTCCACCGCTCAAGTAAATACATAACGAATCCGAACGCATTCCGCAACCAGGGAAAATTGCATAAGAAATATAATGCATGAGTCGTCAGCGCGAATCGCGTGTATCTCGCGAGAAATTCGCAGGTGGAAAAAACCGCATCATGGGAAGACGCTGGCAAAGCCTTTCGTGTATCGTTAGCGAGCTCGTTTCACTCGGAGGAAAAGAAAGCATGTAAATGCGTAGGCAAGAGCGATTGATTCGTAGACGATTTTTTATACTGTCACGAGCGTTTGGTAACTTCGAGCGGAAAATGAAAAAAGGAGTTGGGCTCGGAAGATTTCGAAAAACTGGATCAGTTCGTCATTGTCCCACATATGGAATCAGTTACGGAAATTCTGGATTTTGGAATACATCGAATATTTGAATAATGTATATAAAAAACGTTGAAAATATAATGTATATGAAATAGTATAATATATATCATAATATATTAAAATATATAAAATTTCATTAATTTTCACTCTTCATAGTTTCTAGATGAACAAACAAAATTTGTTCGTCTTAGGCAGCGCTTTGAAATAATAACTTGTAGATAATGAATGATTACTTTTTGAGAAAATCCCGAATTGAGCGGAGATGCGCGTACGTATTTTCCTCGAGCGATCAAACCGAGGCGTTGGGACGTTCGGGAATTTCTCCGGAGCGAAGAATGCTGGGATTTTAATCGCGATGCAACCGCTCATGGAAAATTTGTTGCGACTTTATTGTAGGATAGCGGGGCAACCGCGGTCGCCATGTAATGCTTATCTTATTCACGTGCTCCAATGAATTTCCATGTTGTCTGGGAAACGCGGAAAACTCGAAAAATTCCAGGTCTGTTGCTTTTTCAGTTTGAATAAATCAAAACGATAGTACACTTTGCAGAACTGCAATTGAATTTCCAATGAAAAAAACTTAATTATTATGTTATCTTTCGATCGTATGACATTTTTACTGAAGATTTGTACAATTTGCTCGAAAAATCACGACTTCCCTAGGGCTTTCAATTGTTTTTATAAAGAAACAGATGAATTGTGTGAAAATATGACAGATTTACAAAAAAAATTTGTCAGAAAGTTTTTATAAAACCACTCTATAAAAATCGAAAATTTTATATCACTTTTTAGAATCGACCTTATAAAAAACAGAATTTTTCTTAATAATTTTCAAAGCCTTTTTTTTATAAAAACTGCAATCACTGGGGATATCCAATCGAAAAATTGTTCGTTCGTCAATTTTCTTTTGTGAATTGAATTTTCGTTCACGAATATGTAGCAATATAAACAAGAATTTAATGGAAAATCGAACCATTCTCTCTTTAAAAAATAATATTATAATAAAATATATCGATGTAGAAATTTTATCTTCGATCTAAATTTGTATTCCAAAAAATTAACAATTGAACACTTCTTCCTGTAATTTTTTTATTCTTATATTTACGTTATTTCTGTAAAGAATAAAAAAAAACGTCGATATAAAAACCAGATACTTTTATTTACAATCCAGGGGTGGGCGATACTATTGCTCTCTCTCTTTCTCTCTCTTCCCAAACGACCGCTCTTGTGAGAGAGAAAAGGACAGTCGCGTAGTTGCCTATCCCTATTATTATACAATCCCGAATTCCATTCATTTTCAAACACATTGACTCTCTGCTTTCGACACTGTCCAAAATTTCAGAAACGTCCCAATAAATGACATCTTTTTCGCAATAAACTCTCTTGTGCGTTTGCATATCAGCACCAACACGACAAAAGAATAAAGTCCATGCAGAGAATTTACGATGTCGAGTATTTGCCTGCGGTAAAATTTCTTTGAATAACTTCATCTACTTTCAAACCAACAAAAACAGCATATCACGTAAAAAACTCATACATAGAATATAAATACACGTAGATTCGATAATTTGTGGAAACTTCGAAATTGCAGAAGATGCAGAAGAATGAGTCGCCTCAAGAATAAAGATTATTTATTGATCTTCGAATCATTCATGATTCTAATATTCATTCATTTCTTACGAAGTCCTCTACACGACTTTATAATTTTTTAGGAAACCTGTAAGGTTGTGTAAAGTACCTCGTAAGAAATGAAAAACTTCATAAGAATCCGTGAAATCACGTAAGGGATGACTCTACTCGATTGAAACGTACCAGTATGAAGAGTTAGGCTTTATACGACCTGGCGAAATCTCCAATATGTGAGGCAAACCCATGATAACCACGAGTTTCACGAATGTCGACCAATTATATCTCGCCGCATTAAGCCCGGCATTTTTAAGTTCTCTGTTTCGAATAAACAACAATTTCACCAGTGCCAAAACGAGGAAAACGACGTTGAGCATCAATATGCACAGCACTGGCCCGTCCCAAAAAATCCACCTTGCCTTCACTTGAGCAGAAAAATGTATACCTCATAACATGTTACGAATCCCTTGAAAAGTTTTTCAGTGAAAACCTTACAAGTCCCCTAGTTATTGTAGTTTTTATGAAAACAGAAACATTCTTCAACTCAAATTGAAAATAATCATCCAAATTGACATAGATTTGATGGACAAGAAAGTTGACTATCGGATTTCTAATGCAAAGGTCACAAGTTCAAATCTCGCTGTCTCAAAAAAATTTTTTAATTCCTTTCGAAACGAAATTTGAGCTAGAGCCTCAAAAACTGATGAAAAATGGTGTATATACGTTAGCAAAATGATCCAAAAAAGGTTAGAAAAATTGTTGCGTATTTTTAAAAATGTTGCAAACAATTTTTATGAAAAAAATTTTTTAATAAAACGTTTATAAAACCACTTTGTAAAAAATGCAAATTCAATAAAACTTTTATAAAAACGACCTTATAAACATTTTTTCAAAGGTTTCTATAAAAACTAGAATCACTAGGGTCATTTTGAAAAACTTTCCAACTTCTCTTGAATCTTATGAGATCGCCTGGTGAGTTTTTCAGTTACTTATAAGGTCACATTATAACTTCTTAGGAAACTTATGACGTTTTACCTTACACGGAATGAAGAATTTCATAAGGTTCTTGAGAATCTCATAAGTTTCAGAGTTCCAAGAAGTAAAAACATAAATAAACTAACATGCAATTGCATAAAAACCGACTACGATTCCGGGCTTGATATGTGAACCCTCGATATAATTTGTTGCCACAGCAAATGTCAGAAAATATAAAGGGCCAATGCTCCCGATGAAACAATAGACAATGAATAGGGTTTTTTCTTTCAAGGGAGGAGTCATGAACCTGAAAAACGTAATCTCATATGTTTTTCTTCATAGTTATTTGTACCTTAAACGAAGAGTTTGCGTGCAAGAGAATGATATTGAGAATCAGAATGTGTTTTTCGATTATGAGTTTACGGTAACAAATTATTTCAACTGATAAGACTTCATTTCAGACGCTATTTTTGGGATGACGTTGAGCATAACCTTTTCTTCCTTATGTTTTGTATTTTTCGATGAGCAGTACATATATCAACTACGTATCATTGAATTTTTCTCCTTCCCTCATTTTTTCCTCAAAATCAAAGTTTGGAAATTGATACTAGATTTTTACTTGAGAACTTACCAAATTGCACGCCACACGTCAATAGCGATAACTAGAAGCCAAAAAAACGTAGCCATACTCAAAAAGTAATGGAAAAACCCTGGAAAAGCATTATTAAACTGATACGATCTGGAAATTCGATTCTTTGGCTGGAAATTGAAGGTTCCTCGTAAGTTCGAATCCCATGAAATCCTCGAAAACCTTATAAGATTGTTCAAAGAGCTTAAAGCGTGCTTTTCATTCCTCAAAAAATTTTTTTTTAATTTAGAAGGTGACTTTACAAGGAATTTTGAGTATTAGGAGAACCTTATAAGGTTCTCAGAACACGTACCTTATAAGGTCATTCAAAAAATGGGCAAGGTCTTGAAAATACCTTATAAGATTTTTTAGGAAGTATTTATTGAAAATTTAAAAATTTTTTGGAGGCAGCGGGATTTGAACTCCTTTGCATCAGAAATCCGATAGTCGACTTTCTTGTCCATCTCTTTGAATTTGGGTGCTTATTTTCAATTTCAGTTGGAGAATTTACAAATCCTATAAAATCATATGTTTCTACGTTTTATAATTGCTAAAAAATGTTACGAACATTATTTTCTATTCCCTTGTGTAATAAAAACGTATCAAATATGACTGTAAAAGAAATTCCTTATATCAGAAAAGTTTTTTCATGAAAATATGAAACTTCTTATAAAAATCACGAAGTTCTAAAAATAAAGGTTTAATAAGAAAATTTAAAAGCTTTTAATTGTTTTCATGAAAAAACAAATGAATTGTACGAAAATTTTGACAGATTTTATGAAAAAGTTTTTTTTTTATAAAGTTCTCATAAAATCACTTTATAAAAATCGAAAATTTTTTATCACTTTTATAAAATGGATCTTATATAAAAATGAACTTTCATATATAATTCACTGATTTTATAGAAATTTTGCCTATTTTTATAGAAACTACAATCACTAGGCATAACTATGCACTGTAACTAAAATATTCCGCAAATTCTCATCATTACACAGTCCTGCCCGAAGAGAGTGAGTCAAGCGTAATCCTTTGAATGCAGTTATTTCAAAAATTACTTTCGTAAGATACTTCATCGTCATCACAGCCAGCAGGCATATTATTGTTTTTCTGTGATTATTCATTTTCCCCGGGAGTAAACAGTAAGTGATTAGTGTACTCGTAGAAAAAAATAAAGAAATCATCAAGGAAGGAATGTACACGCGGTTCCACCACCAAATATTCATTCTTCTACTTGTCATGCAAGCGAAATCTTCGAAATCCTCCATCGGTGGATCGACTGAACAATATCTGAATATTAAAACAATTTTTTTTCTGTATTCTCGAAAAAATGTCACTTTTTTCCTCTGTTTTGACTAATTTTCTCACTTGTGTAAAAAGAACAGTTTTTCCCACTCGTAAAAATATCGATCACTTTTTCCACATACGAAAAATATTGGGAAAAACTGCCATTTTTGTGAAATGATAGAGGAATAGTCAAAAGGGCGATTTTTCAACTTGTGATATGATATACTAGATTTTTTTTCACCTTTTCTCATTATTGTTTCTCTCCAGATACACGACGTATAATGTTTGGTTTTTGTAAAACATTATCGTCGAGTTTGTCGGTTTCATTCCTGTCGTTTTACACTTTTTTTTCAAGAAACTTCCATCTGTGCAATCGCCGTTATCGAAAAATTTATGAGAATTACAGCAATTGAAATGATGGACCGACGAGGCCGCGAGTACCCAAAAAATTACGAATGTAAGAAAAAATGCAATCACGCGCGTTTTTATCATTGTTTAATTTCCTCCCGAAATTCGTGATGAATTGATTGTTGGCACAAAAAATGTGCGTTAAAAAATAGCCATCACATCAATTTTTATTTGTGTGAGTCAACAATTCGAAAATATTTTTTGACAACTATTTTATGCATTTTCGAGAAATGAAGTTCAGATATTCCTGACCTGCTTAAAACTGACTGATTCATCTAATCGATTCGTGTGTTAAGAAAAATTCGATTTAATCAAGCACTATAATATACTGACGTCAGTAAAATGGTAAATGAAGAATTCTTCAAAATAAGAGAATAACGTGTGCTGAGAATTGATACTCTAATACGAAAAGTATGTAGAAGTATTTACATTTGGTTGGTTTCAGACGTAATGAACTTTATCTTTGGTTTATTTGGATGTTCACGTGTTATCGAGTCTTGAAATTTTTGATTAGTATGTCTTGTTATCGGATACTCATGGATCCGCAAACATTTCGAAAATTTCGTTTGATTAAATCAGTACAAATTCGGTGCAAATTTTGAATTATTGCGTCAAATTTTATCATTTTACAAATATTAAAGAATTTTTAACGGTAATTCCTTTTTTGAAGCGCTTTCAATAATTTTCGAGAATTCTTACGAATATTCTATCATTTTTTTCGATGTTAACAGTAAAATTTTCTTCTCCTTCCAATGTCTTCAAAACTTGATCCCGCATACAAATTTCACATTTTCCACGTAAAAAATTGTGACCGTGCAATAAACAAAAGTCGATAGAACATCGTTACACGGAAATAAAAAATGTCCAACTTTCACTCGGAGATCGCGATATAAAATGCAAGTCAGCGCGTCCTTGCCTGTTTCTTTGCCCTGAGGCAAATTTTATACCAAGTGAGATTCCACAGAATTATTGTATTTTCGGAGCCGAAAATTACTGTGCGCTCGGACGCGAATCCTAAAGGAAGTTCGTGATATTGATGTTGATTAAACTCCGGGAAAATCGTGAACACGAGAACACGATTCAAACATTATGGATTTATTATAATGCGGTTATGAAATGACTGTTGACTTTTTTTTGCGAGTCTCGATCGTGGAATATCATTCGTCGAGCGTTTCACCTCCGTTATCATATTTGGGTCGTTTTACGTGGATTTGGGGGGAGGGAGGCGCTGACCTTTTGTGTTTATTTGGAAATTGATGGATGGTTTTTGGAGTGCAGACTATTAATCAAGTTTGGATCTTTTGAAGATGGAAAATTGCATGACTGAGATTCATTTTTTGATCGAATTGGGCCGTGAAACGGACTTTATTGAAATGGCATTTGGCGCCTTTGGAATTTCTATTTTTTGAATGGGAGAACTATTTGATCTTATCGGGTTGTATTGACAGACTTTTTTTATTGATTAGAAATTGATTACGAGTCTTTGGGAATATTCGAAATTTTTTAGAAATTCGAGGATTTTTCGAAAGTTCTGGGAAAATTTTCAGTATCACGAAAATTGTAAAGATTTTGCAATTTTTAGGAAGTTTCGAAATTTGTGAATAATTCTTGAATTTTGAAGATATCCGATGATTTTCAGGAATTTAGGGTTTTTTTGGTGTGGGGGGGGGGGGGGGGGGGGGGAATTTTTCGAAACTACGAAGAATTTTTGTAATTTTGCACGATTAATTTGAAAACTTGAATGAAATATTCCGATTTGCGAAATAAGCGATAATTTTGCGAAATCCGATACAATTTTGAAGTATTTTGACAGATTTTGGAATTTTTACGATTTTTCGAGATATTTTGATTCGATAACTTTTTCCGAATTTGTTATAATTTTGAGCTACTGAATTACTTATTCTTGTTATCTTTAGAAATAATTGATGAAAATTTTCGTTACATTTTCGGAAATAAAAGTTACGAAAATATTCAATTTCAGTTCATTTTTCGAATATGAATTTTCAACAATTTACAAAAATTCGTAACTATTCTATTTCTTCGTTCCTAACATAACAAATTTGTCCAAAAATTCGAAATATTTGTAGAAAATTATTTTATTTTTAGTATTTGTCATTTCTTCCCAATGTTTTGCGTGTAAAAAAAATTTCTTTTCTCACTAATGAAAAAAACATGTTTCCCTTTTTTCCACGAGTAGAAAAAAGCAATTCTTTTTACACAAGTATGAAAATCGGTCACTTTTTACACGCAAAACAGTAAAAAAACCCTACCATCAATCAAAAACTATAAAGCAACAATAAATCGATCAAAACATCCACAAAAATAATTCCCAACCCGTAAAACAAAATCTCATCTAGCTTTCACAAACTTCGGCGCCCTTGACAATGTACCATTGAAACGCCATTTTTTCAAAGATTCCATTAGGATAATTTTCCCGATTGGCAAACGGTTGGAAAAATCAGATAAAAAAACAAAAGACTTTTCGTCGGACTATAAAAAAGCTTTATTACTAACTTTCTTAACTTACATCGAACACATCTGATAATCAGTAATTACGAGGACATTGACATCGAAGTTGCTCGTTTTTAAATTTTCCAAGCACTTCAAATAAAGTTTGTGCAATTTTGTACTTTCGGAAAATGTTCGAAAATGTCAAGACACTGATAAAGAGATATTTGTACTGAGATCGTCGACTTCATCGACGCCTTCGTCATCGGAACTGATGTTTCGGACGAAGTGGTATCATTTCCACGGTGGCTTCCATTTTTGCGACTCTCTGGCGTTGAGTTTTTGAGGAACTGCCATGTAATCACTGGTATCGGGTACTGAGCCCTGTGAAGAGAATTTCGACAAATTGTTATCAAATACCATTATTAGAGTGAAAAAGAACTTCTTTTATTGAAAAAAAAAAAAGAAAATGAGAAATTTATTCGACATAATTGTAAATTCGAAAATCGAAGTTTTCGTAAACTTCGAAAAAGGTACAAAAACTGTGGAATCAATGTTTTATGAGTTCGATTCCTGATGTTTCGTGACTTTGAAATTTTCGAGTACACGTTGAATAAACAACATAATAATATTAATTTTGTGAAAAAACAAAAAATACCTCGGACAATGGATGCCATGTCACACTATCCTCGCTCATGATACTGAGCTCTTTTTTCATATAATGCTTTTTTGGAACTTCATGATAAACTGGAGGAGGAGTTGCATTATTATCAGTAAACCTCGTTTTCTTTAAATCCTCCTTTTTTTGCTGTGCGTCGAAAATCTATAAAATAAGAATAAAAACATCAATAATAAAAACGAAACTGATGATACCAAAATTTTCGACTTCATTAAAAATTATGCAAACTTTGGAAGTCTCAAATTTCGAGTTAAAATTACATAACAGAAAAAGACGGTTCATGAAATTGAAAAAATTTTGAACAATCTACATACTTTGTTTAATTGTCTATTTTTGTACATTTAATTCAATAAAATTCGATGATTCGAAAACTAATTGTAATGGAATAAAAATTAGATTATGAAAATGATAAAAAATTCTAGAAAAGAAGTTATTATTTCTGTTTTATGAAAAACCGAAATAGGAAATTCACGTAAATTAACGCAAATTAACAGAAATTGCCAAAAATCACACCATTTTGATATTGTAATGAAATAAAAATTAGATTATGAAAATGATAAAAAATTCTAGAAAAGAAGTTATTATTTCTGTTCTATGAAAAACCGAAATATGAAATTCACGTAAATTAACGCAAATTAACAGAAATTATTGCCAAAAATCACACCATTTTGATATAAGCGCGAAGATCGTTATTAGAGTCTTTCTGAACTGCAGCCTCGTCATTGGAAGTCAAAGTGAGCAAACTTTCATTGTATTGTTCCCGAGGTCGCGCCCCCCGAGAACTGGTGCCCTGGCAATTATCTAATTTCGCCGGGGTCGAGCAATTATACGGAAAGTCTTTCGTCACCGCTTCATAACTAGCGGAATTTTTCATCTCGAAAATTTTATCGATATTCACGCTTTGGAATGCTTTCATATTCTCTCCATTACCTCCTGAAAAACAATTAAAATTGCAAAACACACAACATTTCGGGGCAGAAAAAATTCTATGAATCAACAAATAATATTAGATTTATTTTCATTCTAAAAATACGATTCTTATAACTGTGATTATGGATCAATCAAACGGAGCAACAATTGAAAAAATGTTGATCTTTTAGCAAATTTTGGAAATTTTATCTTATCTGAATTTGAACTGTCTTATTTTTTCACATATTTTTGATAGTCATCTAAAAATAATATAATATAATATAATATATTCTCCCTTTTTTAAGAACAATAAATTCTTGATAATAGTTATCAACCCAAAAACTATGTTTACCAGAAATGCCGCGCACAGCTTGTTCCCAGTGCTTCTGCATCACGGAATGTAATTGCTCGACTAGCTGGTTTTTACTGGCCTGCTGAGAACTCAATCGAGCTTCAAGCATCGCGCATTTCTGAACACTTTGAGCAAGTTGAACTTCACCCAATCGCTTTTCTTCCCTATGCTTTTCTTCCAACAATTTTATCTCCAGTTCATGCCTGCAAAAGATTCACAAAAATGTTCACAATTTCAAAGTTTGCACTTCAATTTTTTCAGCGTTTCTGGAAATACTCGCAAATTTTCAAAAATTGAAGTAATGAATGATTCCAAAATTGTTCACAAGTATGACAAATTTCGAAATGTTATGTAATTTCAATGATTTTATAAAATATCAGAATTTTTCTCTATTCAATAGAATTTTTAATGTTTTTGCATATTATGTTAGCTGTATTCTAAAATTAAATCCTGGCAATTCAATTTTCAAGTGAAAAAGAAAAAAATCAGAATTCCATAATTCAATTTTGACAATTTTGAATAAAAAAAATTAATATTGTAACATTGAATTTTGATAGTTTCGAAAAAAAAAGAATTCCAAAATTGAACTCTGACATTCAGCAAATTTTGAATCAAAAACAAAACTCGAATAACGAAATAACAATTTATAAAATTTTGAATTATGAACAAAATTCGAATCATGTACGACAATTCAGAAAATTTTGGATAAAAAATTTTTTTCAATTCGCTGATTCGTGAAAAAATCGCAGAAATGTTTACACAAAAATCGTACGAACTTATCGATAATGTTTTTCATTTTTCTTGCGGCACATTCGGCAATAGAACGCTGCCGAAGTTCAAAATCGGCTTGGAATGTAGTTTCCACGGAATCTAGTTGCATTTGGAATTCTTGCTGCTTCACTTTGACGACTTCGTCAACTTGCTTCTGATAAACTTCGCGAAGCTCTGAGCGTATCTTTTCTTGTTGCTCGGCGACACTTCTTGCTTCTTCCTTTGCCAACTTCTGCAAATTTTGTAAAAAATCAAAAGTTAAATTGTTATCATCATTACCATTATTTTTTTGAACTAACGTAATTTATAAAAAAAAAATGTTTTCATGAAAAAAAGAAATTTCACAATGAAAATTTTTACATTTACAGATAAAAGTACCTAATAATTTTGAAATTTCGGAACTTAGAGTTCGGAAATCCAAAAACTTCAATAAATCAGTTAAATCAACTTCAAGTTTACCAATATCGTAAATAACAAATATGAATCTAAAACTTCAAAATAAAAATTCTCGAGTTGTACAATAAGCAGAGAACTTGAATATTTATATGAATAAATTCGGAAATTGTAAAATCGTTATTCTGGGATCTCGCAAATTTCGACTTTATTAATTCAACAATTTCAAAATTCGTTACATTTGTTACATAAAAATTTAAAAAAATCAAATTTCGTTGTATTTGAATCGGAAAATTACAAACGTCTTCGCTCGTAAAATCAAAATTTGTGAATCCCAAAACCAAAAACAAAAATTTCTGAACACGCTCGCGTTTCGCATGTTTCTTTTTTTTTCCATTCAATTCCAATACCTCCGCCTTTTTCGCATCGTCCAACGCCGACAGCAACCCAATTTTATTCTGCTCCAAAATACTATTCCTGCAAAACTCCTCCTTCAACTTCAATTGCAAATCCTCTTTTTCCTGTCGGAGAACAGTTATATCCGCTTCGCAAGTATCCAAAGCTTTGTGAATCACCGTCATCTCACTCCTCACTTGCTCATTTTTCGATCTCTCTCTACTCAACTCTTCCTGAGCATTTCTCAAAGACTCTTCCAATCTCTGAACCTTCTCCAAAATCCTGTTATTGACCTCCTTCATCTCTTCTCGTCGATTTTCCGCCTGCTGGACCAAAGCTTTGTACTCCTCCAATTCGTCCACGTGACTCTTCAGCAGATCCACTTTTTCCTTCACCAAACCATCGCTCTTCTCCTTGTACCCCGCGGCCAGATCCAATACTTTCGACAGCTCGCCTTCGTACCTCTTAACTTGAGCCTCGAACTCGGCAATTGCCTGTTGATGCTTTTCTTCGCTCGTTTTCAAGCTGTTTTGCAAATCCACGTGTTCGGATGCCAGATTTTGCAAGCGATTTTTGAGTTTCGCCCAAGCGATTTGGAATTTCGAAATAACAAGGTTTTTCTCGTTGTCTATTTTTATTGCCACGGCGAGTTTTTCTTGTTCCTCGAGAGTTAGTTTTTGGAGATCTTGGATGAGGTTTTCGCAGTGCTGAAAAAATGAAGAATTTTGTAATGGTAGTCTGAAATTATGCTACAAAATCTGAATTTCGGAAATTTGATTACTCTAAGTTGCTTGAAAAAATATTAATGAAAATTAGGTGAAAATTATGGAGATTTCTTGTTTGGTTGAAGCGACGAATTGTTGATAGACGTTTTTTATGTCAAATGATATTTTAGTTTTTTTATTATTTTTGACACTGATCGTTTTTTAATTTCATTTTAGCGACGGACGAAATCCGCCCGAATTTTGTAATAATGGAGTTTTACTTCTCTGCGTAATTTTTCTTCTTCTAATTTGATTCTGAGGACTTCTTCTCGAGGTTTGTTTTCATCTTGGTCCCAGAAATCGGATAATGCAAAAAGGCGCTGTGATCTGTTGGAGAAGAAAAAAATTATGTTTACATCGAACTAATTTAAAAATGAAGGTTTTGTACTACATGACAGAATTAATCAAATTTTATTGTCCATAAAGTTTACCAAGCATAATTAAATCTCAATTGTTTCTTTCAAAAATCGAGATCAAAAAACGAAACTCCAAAAATTTTACAAAGTGTCTAATTTTTTATATTTATATTTGTATAAATATAAAAATAATTACACTTTTAATCGTTGTAGAATTCTCTCGTCACAATTTTTCCAAAATTCCAAACCCAAAATCAATTGCAAACCGAAAAAACCCACAAAAGCACCTCAAAAACGAGTCCGGATCGATCTCCGAATTTCCGCTCTCTTCCCGCTTCCCGCTACTGTCCCCCAAAAATCCCAAAGATTCTTCGAAATTTCCACCCGACTTCCTACTGCCTTGAGTCCTCTGAATATTGTTCCCAATCCCATTAAAACTCTTTTCCGAAAGAACATCCGGAAACCTGCAATTTTTTTTTGGCTCCCCATGTTCCACAGATGCTTTATTCAAAGACAAAGAACTTTTGTGGATATCGACCTTATTGAACAAGCTCTTGATTTTATCCTCGCCCATAGGATTCCAAACCTTGTCCAGATCCGAATCACCGTTCAAAAAAAATCCATCGCTTTCTTTTTCGAAGCCCAGTTTAATCGGGGAATTCGAATTGTGAGATCTGGTGGTAACGTTTCTTCGACTCTTGGCCAACTCGAGTTCCGTGGCCTCCATCGCGTGCAGTAAAGAATCCATTTGGGTGGGGTTTATATCTTCTTTTCTGAACTCTGCTGAGGTCGTTGATTTTCTAGAAGAATTTGGTGAGAATAATGAGCGTCTCGCGGAGTTTTTCAAACGAGGCTCCGTTTTCGGGGATTTTGCATGCAGCGAAGCAGGATTTGTTAGGTTTTCATGCTTCCTCCAGGGTGTGTTAGTAGAGGAGTAGGTTCGTTCCTTCATACCGTTGGGGCGCGAAATTGGCGTCGTTGGGACGGACGCGCAGCGTCGGGACGTTTCCCTGGTCGAGGTTTTACGGGTTCTTGGTAAGGTCGAGCCTAAAAAAAGGTCTGAGGTCAGAAAATTGTAATTGTTTATATATTAAGTATTTACAATGGTTAGTCAGAAATTTAAAACGTGAAATAAATAATTTAAAAATTGAAATTAGATCAAGTACGAAAACATGACATGTTAAAAACTTCGCATTTCCAAATTTGTCAATTCAAAAATCAAACGAAATATAATAAAAATAAAATAAATGAATTAACACATATTAATTTACTTTTTAAGTAATAAAAATCAACTAACATGAATATTCGAAAACTTTCAGATTTTG
>JAPYZK010001338.1:0-18182 GCA_030522785.1 Platygaster equestris | reverse complement strand
ATCTGGTCTTCGAACCATGAAAATTCTCCTGCCTATTACAAACCTACATTATCGACTACTCAATACACGTCTACATTACCTACTGCTTATCGAAAATCTACTTCACCGACCGTGATAAGGTGGCGTTCCTGCCCTAATGACAATCTTAGGTTATGTATCCATCGGTTTATTAATAACAGCTGATCATACATCTACTTTACCGACCGCGGTTGAGTCAGATTCTTACCTTACCGACAATCTGTGTAGTCCACCGATCGGTCGAGAATCCCCTTAACCACACTACTACATCGTAATCAGTATACGAGTGTTTTCATCATCTTGCTTCTGACAATAAACCGAAATAGAAAAAGCAAAAAAAGATTTTTTTCGAAAAATTCTAAACGACCTAGTGATACGAAACAGGGACAACGTCGACGTCCGATTCGCGGGGAAAGTGGATGTTCGAAGCGAAAACGCGTCTAAAACGTAACATTTCGAAAATTTGGGAATTGCAAAATTTTCGCCTTGTTCAGCCGTCTTTCTGTGGTATTCATTAGGTAATTTAAAAAAACGGGGGGAGGGAAGAAAAAGCATTTTTAAGATTGAAGGAAAAATATATTATATTAAAATATCTGTGATGTAAAAAAGTAACAAAATTTTGATGTATATTTTTCACGAGGTAATTGTAATCCAAGCTAGCGTATTTGATAGGGTTTACGGTAACTGTTGTAATTACGGGACAAAATGATTTCAACGGTGTCAGGAGGGACCAAGATGGCGGCGCGAATTTGTTATCATTTTGAAAATTGAATCCGGAATAGTTTCGGCCCGATTGGCCCTGAGACGGCTCAATTTCAGCTACCTCACGAAAGTTTTGATATGGTTCGAAAAATGATTCGATGAACGTTCCTTTTTCGGGTATCCTTTTCCGACAAACGAAATTTTGTCACCTCCTAAGAAAAAATTTGTTCCAACGGGATTTTCCTTGCCAGCGACGCCCGGTCTAAAAAGTTCCAAATTGTGCCTAAGTTAGATCGAGTTTTTTGACACAGCGAAAGGAAAAAAAAGTATTCCTCTGCCCGGCCGCCATCTTGTGTTCATTTTTACGTTCCGTTTTGTCGAATAAGTGCAATTAGGTAAATCGAAGACACACGTACACGTTACCATAAAATGGGGAAACTGAAAACGAACTGTTGAGCGCTAGGTTACAGTTTTTAAACAAATTCTATTTTCAACTCGCGTATTCTCGGATGTTGGGATTTTCGTGATCAACGAAGAGCTGGCCTGTCGTTCGCGGACATACGAAAAATAATTTTAGTTTCGGTCTTATCGGATGCTTCAATGACGAAGGTTTTTGGGGAAATTTTATTTTCGCGAGCATTCCGTTTTTTGATGACTTTTTTCGCGATCATTCCAGTTTTCATGGACTAAGACTGAGGATTGTAATCAAAAAAGTGTTTAGGGTTAGAATTCGTTGTTTTGGTTGATTGTTGAGGGTCATTGATGATTATTGAGGGTAATTGATGATTGTTGAGATCATCATCATTATTACGTCATTGAGGATCATCATCGTGATTGAATTATTTGGGATAATTATTATATCATGATCACTGAGTATCATTATTATGATCATTAAGAATCATTATCATGTTCATTGAGAATCATTCGAGATTCATTATCATGATCACGTCATTAACAATCATCATCATGATCATGATCATTAAGAATCATTGTCATGTTTTTTAAGAATCGTTAAGGATTATCATCGTGATAACGTCATGAAGAATCATCATTGATGATTATCATTATGACCATGTCATTAAGAATCATCATGATCATTGCATATCACTGATGGTCATTAAAAATTATTGATGATCATTCAAGATAATCTTCATGATCAAGATCATTGAGTATCATCATTATGATCATTGAGAATAATCATGATGATCATTAAGAATCATAATCATGTTCACTGAGAATCATTGATGATTACCATCATGATAACTTCGTGAAATATTATTGATGGTCATTGAGGATCATCATCATTGTCACGTTATTCAGAATCATCATGATCATTAAGAATGATCATCATGATCATTTGAAATCATTGATGATTATTGAAAATGATTCATGATCATTAAAAATCATGGATTATTCTTGAGGATCATGATCATTGAATATCATTATAATCATCAAGAATCATCATCATGATCATCAAAAATCATTGATAATCATCAATAATCATTGAAGATTATGAGGAATCATTGATGATCATTCAGAGTTATTGAGGATAATCTTCATAATAATGATCATCTAGTGTCATCATTAAAATCATTAAGAATCATCATGATCATCAAGAATCATTATCATGATCATTTAAAATTGTTGATGATCATTAAGAATCACTGGTGATCATTGAGAATCATTCATGCTTATTAAGAATCATTATCATATTCACTGAAAATCATCAATGATCATTGATAATCATTAATCGTCATTGATGATTATTAGGAATCATTATCATGTTCACTGAGACTCATTGATAATCATTGAGGATTATCATCATGATCGTCAAAAATCATGATCAAGATCATTAATGATTATTAGGAATCATTGATGATCTCAAGAATCATGAATGATAACAGAGAATAATCGTCATGATTCATGATCATCGAGGATGATCATCATACTCATTCAGACTCATCATAATTATCATTAAGAATCATCACCAAGATCATTGATGGTCATCAAGGATCGTTGACGGTCATTGAGGATCATCATCATGGTCACAGCATTGATAATCATCACCATAATCATCGATGATCATCATGAATTGATCATCGTCATTGAATTTTCGGCGAGAATTCGAAGGATTTGAACGCGAGAATGACAACATAGGGAAGCCATAGCGTTCACGCGTTTTCGCCAAGCGTGAAAAATCAAAGAAAGTCAACGGGACTTGGTAAAAAAATGTGATGAAAAGTGGTGCTTTAGTGTTAATGCTCGCGAACCGCAAAATCGAAGAAATTTCTACTTTAGCGTGTTTTGACTCGTTGAAATTTTTCCATTCGATTGGATTCGTTGTTGCGCTGTGAGAGCCAAATGAAAAACGTGACATATCGGAGTAATTATAATTGTGATTGGAAATGTGAGAGGCAAAATTGTCGATATTTTATTTTTCGATCGTTTTTTCAGTGTTTAAAAGTTAATTAGGATAAATTTTCAGCTTGGCGAAAATTTCGATCGCGATGACTGAGCCTAGGTTTGAAGAATTAGGTTAAGGTGATAGCGCTAATGATTATTAGTTTGGGTTGGGAGTGATGTTGGATTGGCGCTTTGGTTGTTTGTACATCGTGTTTTTCTGCATTGACACTTTATCTGCCGAACCTTATCATCCTCTACGCAGGTCCTTTAAGGGTTTTTCTTGTTGAATGGCGACAAGCTTTTTCGTTGCTTTTTGTGTCCCAGGGATTTTTTTTTGTTTTGGGTTCGAATTTTTGTGGGAAAGGGACAAAAAACGTTTTTTGGATTATTCAAAATATTATAGAATCCGTATGAAATCCCTTATAAAAATTTTGAGACACTGTAAAAGGGTTGAAAATCTTCTTGAAGGTTTTGTAAAGTGACTTTATAAATAAATGACATTTTGTGAGTGATTTGGGAATTTTTTGAAAATTTTGATTATGATTTCATAAAATTGTATCAAGTTTCGAACATTCAGAAAATTCAGACCATTTCAAATTTTAAAAATTTATAAGAATCAGTAAATTCAAAAAATATTCGAAATTTATATATTATAAATATTATAAACATTTCGGAAATTTTAGAAATCTTAAAAGTCTTGTAAATTTAGAAAATTATTAGTCAGAAAATTTATGATAATCAGTAAATTATAAAAATTTTGAAAATATTTGAAATTGAGAACATTTAAAATATTTTAAACATTTTGGAAACGTTAGAAGTTTCGAAAGTTTCGTGAATTCGAAAATTTTTTCTAACTTTGAGAATTTATCAAATTTAAACCATTTCAAATATTTCGGAAATATTTGAAATTTGAAATATTCGGAATATTTCCACAATGTTTGAAGATTTTTTGGAATTATGAAAAAAATTTTTTTTGATCATTGAAATATTCAAAACTCTCATAATTTTCGATATTATCGAAATTTTAGACACATTCCAAATCAGATAATATCAAAATTATCAGAATCTTTCAATTTTTCAAAACTCTTAGGATTTTCAATGTTTTTGAAAATCTTAGGTTTTCAAAAATGTTCAGAATTTGCGAGTTCATCGAAATTTTTGAATTTTTCGAGTTTCTCGGCATTTTTAGAGTTCTCAAAATCTACAAAATTTTCAAAATTAGCAAATCTATAACAAATCGTAGTATTATTCAACCATTTTTAAAATTTTGCTATGAAATATTTGTTTCAGATACAAAATTAATTATTCACCTGTAAGTTAAAGAAATAATTTTTGGTCTTCGTAGCTAAAATTTCAAAAATTCACAATTATTCCCGGAAAAGACAATCATCTATACAAAAAAGACTAAATTGCAGTCAAATTGTCATTATATCATCATCATTTTGCGACATTTCCGAAATATCTCCATCATTCAAGTAATTCTTCTGTCATTTTTACCTTTTACCAATTCTAACACATATTTTCGTCCAAGTCTCATAAATCTCCTTATCCATTACTCAAAATTTCGAAAAAAAAAAAACACGAATCAAAAAACAGAATAAATCGTGAAAAATAAAACTTCCAAATCAGCATCTGACAAAAAATGTTCAAAAAACATTCAAAGTCACAAGAACCTCAAATTCTTTCCATCCGAAATGAAGTAAAAGTAGAAGAAAAAAAAAAAAAGAAAAAAGTTGGAATATATCAATTACCATACAAATTTTAAATTCCCACTACCATCAGTTAAAAGAAAATGTTTTCGTAAATTACTGAACTAATTAAATATTCACCAGTGTGCAAAACGTTAGAGAAGAACAATAATTTCATTTTTATTCCTACTTAAAAAAATCTATTCATAACCATCAATAAAAGAGCTCATGACCCTTAATCGAATAATTATAAAGGCAAATAAACCATTGGAACCCATTCATAAAAGATTTACAACATTTGAAATGAATTTAATAAGCATTTTCACAACTAGTTCAATAACAGTCAATGATAATCATCGATTTCCGATTGTTTTTAATGACTTCTGTAACTTCAACTACGGAAGTACAATTTTTCAAATGATATTTACCAACGTCTATAAATTTTTGATTATGTACATAAATCCTTCCATCGTATTTCTCCCACCCAAAAACCAAAAAACTATAATAAAAAAAAAATCCCCAACACCATCGAAAACACCCCCAACCCTCCCACAAAAATCATATACCCCCAAAACCCAACCTTTTCCTCCCTTTCCCTCCCCCCATCCCAGTAGTATACCTAGGACAGTTCTAACCCACTTTGAAAATTTTGAAAAATTTCGAGAATTTTCGTCATTTCGAAAATTTAAGTTACTGATAAAGTTCCGAAAAGTTTGAGTATGGAAATTTAGGTAAGTTATAAGTTTTTCAAAATTCTGGGTGTTTTCCATTACGAAATTTTCGAGGATTCAGAAAAGAATTCTAAAATTCTGAATTTGTGAAAAACTCCACAATTCGTCAGTTTTCTAAAACTTTTAGAATTTTAGAAACTTTTTTCTCTCGAAAATGTCGTAATTTTCAAAACTTCCAGAATTTTGAAAAAGTCAATAGTTCCGGGAAGTTTAAATATGGAAATTTATATTATTTATACATTTTTCAAAATTCTGGAGTTTTGAATTACGAAATTTTCGAGGATTCGAAAAAGAATTCTAAAATTCTGAATGTTTAAAAAACTCCCCAATTTGTCAGTTTTCTAACAATTTTCCAATTTTTGAATTTTTCCTTTCTCTTGAAAATTTCGTAATTTTTAAAACTTCCAAAATTTCGAAAAATGCATAGTTCCGGGAAGTTTGAACATGGAAATTTATAATACTTATAAATTCTTCAAAATTCTGGGTGTTTTAGATTACGAAATTTTCGAGAATTCAAACAAGAATTCTAACATTCTGAATTTGTGAAAAACTCCACAATTCGTCAGTTTTCTAAAATTTTTTAAATTTAAGAATTTTTTTTCTCTCTTGAAAATTTGTTGAGACTCAAAACTCCCAGAATTTTAGAAAAACTCATAGTTCCAAAAGTTTAAATATGTAAATTTATATTATTTATACATTTTTCAAAATTCTGGGTGTTTTAAATTACGAAATTTTCGAGGATTAAAACAAGAATTCAAAAATTCTGAATTTGTGAAAAACTCCACAATTCGTCAGTTTTCAACAACTTTTTAAATTTAAGAATTTTTTTTCTCTCTCGAAAATTTCGTAATTTTCAAAACTTCCAGAATTTTGAAAAAATTCATAGTTCCGGGAAGTTCAAATATGAAAAATTTCTCCTATTTAGACATTTTTCAAAATTCTGGGTGTCTTCAATTACGAAATTTTCGAGGATTCAAAAAAGAATTCTAAAATTCTGAATGTTCAAAAAACTCCACAATTCGTCAGTTTTCTAACATTTTTTGAACTTGAAAATTTTTTTTCTCTCTCGAAAATTCCGTAATTTCCAAAACTTCCAAAATTTCGAAAAAATTCATAACTCACATAAATTTTTAAAATTCAAACTTTTCCAAACTTTACCGGTCCCCCAAATTGTTAAAACTACGAGAATTCCCGAAATTTATCAACATTCTCAACTTGGGTTAGAACTGTCCTAGGTATACTACTCATCTTATCTAGATGACATTTCTGCCTTCATACGTTATTAAAACGTCATTCCGATTCCTCACTCGCCCCCTTGTCGCCATTCAAAAACAACCCTTCCAGGCAGCGTTAATCCGACAAGGCTAGGCCCTCACACTACAAAGTTGACTAATGTAACTACTCGAGAAAAAGCAAACTATTTACTAACTACTACCCCCGAAATCGCCATGTCTCCCCTCCGATGCCCCCCGGACACAATACCCGCAGCAAGAGACTCGTACGCGAGACACACGAAACACAAAACAAAACACACACAGCATTCCGAACAGCAATGAACCACAACTACCCCGAAACCAGTCGTCTCCCCGCAGTAACGAGGGGGTCGAAAACAAAAGGGGTGAACCACCCCCCGGCCCCCTCCTCGCGCCCCGGGCTGCATACTCGCCCGGGGCAGTTCACCACCGGCAACAACAAAACAGGGGCCCGAACAAATCGCGCCCCTCCACAAAAATAACACCGCATATCCAACAGCGAAGCAGAAAACTCAAACAGGCGAGTTCGATTTCACACGAAATCGAACCTTCCCTCAAATCAAACCCTGCAGTCAGCAGAAGAATAAAAAAAATAACAAAAACAAAAAAAACAAACTACTATAGTAAACAAAAAAGGTATATGAATACAAATATATTATATATTATTATGATCATTAATAAACATAAAGTTATATGATTAAGAGTGCAAGAAGTACTATATTATTACGATTATTATGATTATTATATTATGATAAATTTAATGATGAAAGACAAAGTAACATTCCAACCGTCAATGTGCCACGCGATTTTTTATATTCTCTTAGGGATGGAGATGCAAAAGAAGAAAAAAAAAAAACAATTTCGTGAAGATGAAGGGAAAAGCGTCTTTGATTTTCCATTTTTATATGGGAACACGTGGAAAACTTTAGGGTAGTTTTTTTTCCTTTCCGTTTCTAGGTGCGAAGCCCCAATTTTCGCGTTGTTATCGGCGTCGTTGTCGGCGTTTGATTGGTTATTTCGGTTAGTTCGATTAGGGGATAAGCGAATTCGCGTATCGATATTCACGTGACCTGTGTATTTGTTGAAGGCGTTGGGGTACACGAAACCGAGGCATTACACAGTGATATTAACGTGTACATACTTTGAACTCGACCCTAGGACATTTTCATTGGTGCTTTTCTATTATTAATAACCGTTTCTCTTCCCCCCCCCCCCACCCCCCCTTTTCCCTCCCCTCGTTGAAAAATTAGGATAAGTACTAACCTTTCCGTTCGCTCCTTAACCCCTCGATTTACGTTGAAAAAAACTTTACAGTTTTGATCTCGAGACCGTTTGTGCAATTTCACGTAGAGTAAAGAAAGCAGTATGGGACAAATGGGCATTCTTTCGACTGAACAGAAATCGTGTTTCGGTGTCAAACAAAATTTCTCGAAAAATCTTATCCTTTCGTGTATAGGCTGTACAAAATTTCGGGTGGATGACTTTTCGGACCTTCGGCGTGCAAAAAGTGCAAAAGTTTCGGCCATCTCGTTCTCAGAAAGAATATGCCGAGCATACTCTTCTTCGTAGACGCAATTTTTAACAACCCTGTACATAGAGTTTGTAAAGTGTAATTAACCTTAAGGTTTCTTCATTTTTAACAGTTTTTGGGGCTTCGCACGAGAAACGGCGACGTTGTTTCGGTTATTCCGCAAAGTCGGCCGAGGCCGCGCGAAAGTGACCAGTGTGTTATTCTAAATGATAATAATTTTTGGGCATAAGTCGAGGAACCTCGACTACCGAGTAGGATGAATTTTTGTACATAAACGAACCCTCTGTACACATAATGGGCCCATTAAACGTACAGAGAGCGGGATGTAACTATAAACACATGTATACTCTGTAACTATAACTATATGTACACACACACGCACGTGCTGTAATCGTAATCGAGCATATCCTTTCGAATTCCAGGACATGAAAACGTGACTGTGTCTCACCCCCCCCCCCTTCCCCGCCCCTCTCTTTTTCTACCATTGATTTGTCATATTATTTATAGTGGATTTTTATATTTTTTTATCCGCCCGGAGTCTATATCCATGTTGAAGTTTTTTATGTTCGTGTTGATTTTGAAACAGTCACAATCGATTTAACATTGCCCCACGTCCCACGGAGCCAGTGTATTTTGTAGGGAAAAATTCTTACGACCGCGTTGTTCGTTCGGAGTTTTCCGAATCGAGCGCGATTTTATGGTTACGATTACGACTGGAGAAAAGTTCTAAACATCATGATTCGGATCAGGGTTATGTTTATGGGTAATATCCGATATTTTAAACCATTCCCGCGCACACACGTGACGATGATGATTTTTTTTTTTCGATGACATTCCAATTTACGATCATTGTTTGGTTGTGAGTGTTGAAAATCTCCCCATTGTTTCCCTTTGTACTTTTGTATTTTTGTATATACCGTAGGGAATTCAACTTTTTCCCCCGCGCTCGACACAACTGGCATTGGACCAACGGTGATTTCCCTCAATTTTGGGGGAAATGATCGTCGGCGAATGGAAAAATGCGGCATTACGATTGTCAAGTGCGTAAACTTGCGACGAAAAATGAGACTGATGAAACACAGTATTCGCGAGTGAAGAAATTGTAAAGAAAGCTGAAAATTAATTCGTAGCCTTATCGTGTATTGGCAAGTGAGAGTAGCTTTTATTTTAGCGTTACGAAAATGCCAGTTGTTGAACGTTTCCGTTGTTCGCGCGGTCGTGTAAAACGATGCGAGAGTCGATCCCGAGTGACCAATTTGTGTATACGCGTCGACGTCGACGATTATCACGGTAGCTTAGATCATGATTTTTCCGAGCACGAGAAATACGCGTGAATGCGAGTTAGGTGGGACCAAAAACGACTTTATATCTCTATGTGCATATCGTGTAATTTTATTCTCGAGTTGTCCGTTGTGAGGCGAATGCGATACTTGATTCCCCAGTTTTTTTACGACGTTCGTTTTTCAGCGACGATTTCTAACAATTGTCTTTATTACACTGCTAATTATCCATTTATTATTTAAACGAACGTTCTAAGACGTGATTAGATTATCGAAGTAGAACAGTACGTATCATCATTTTAGTTACGATTAATTATATTATTATTACGGACACATTTTGTTGTATTATTTTCAATAAAATCCATTGAAAATATTATTTTCGCCGTTTTGTTATTGGTTGCTGATTATTTTTCGATCGTCATTGTGGTCATTAGGAATCATCATCATCGTTTATGATCATTGAGGATTATCATCATGATTACGTCCTTAAGAATAAATATGATCATTAAGAATCATCGTCATGATCATTAAGTGTCATTGATGATTAGGAAGAATCATTGAAAGTTATTGATGATCATTCAGGATTATCATCATGATCGTGTCCTCAAGAATGAACATGATCATCTAGAAACATCATCATGATTAAGAATCGTTAATGATCATGAGGAATCATTGAAAATTATTATTGATCATTGAGAATCATTGAAAATTAGTAATGATCATTAAGAATCATTGAGAATTATTGATGATCATTGAGAATCATCATCATTGATTGATAATTGATGATTATTGAGGATAATTATTGATGGTCATTGAGGAGATCATCATTATAATTACGTCATGATCATCATTCTGTATCATCATGATTATCATTGAGAATTACCATGTTCATTGAATGTCATTAATGATCATTGAGGATCATCGATAACCGTTAAAGATCAGCATGAACAGGTCATTAAGAATCATCACGATCATTAAGAATCATCATCATTGATGGTCATTGATTGATTATCATTACGATCACGTCATTAAGAATTACCATGATGATCGAAAATCATCATCCTAATCATCAAGAATCATTAATAATCATCAAGAATCATTGATCATGATCATTGAATATCATCAATATGATCATTAAAAATCATCATCATGTTTACTGAAAATCATTGATTATCATTTAGGATTATCATCACGATTACGTCATTGAGAATCATCATGATTATGAAGAATCATCATCATGATGATTCTTTTTATTTGAAATCATCGATGATCATCAAAAATCATTGATGATCATTGCGAATTATTGAGGACAATCGTCCTGATCATGATTATTGAGTATCATCATCATGATCATTAAGAATCATCATCATGTTTATTGGAGATAATTGACAATCATTGAGGATTATCATCATGATCACGTCAATAAGAATCATCACGATTGTTTAAAATCATTATCATTGCTAAGAATCATTGATGATCATCAAGAATCATTGAGGATCATTATCATGATTACATAATTGAAGATAATCGTCATGATCATGATCACTGAGTATCATGATTACAATCATAATCACTGATAATCATTATCATATTCATTGAGGATCATTGATAACCTTCGAGAATTATCATCATTATCACGCCATTAAGAATCATCATCATCGCCGATGATCATTGAGGACCATCATCATGAACACGTCCTTCGGAATCATCATGACCATTAAGAATTTTCATCATGATAATTCAGAATCATTAATGATCACTCAAAATCATCGTCATGATTACATCACTGATGATAATCCCCATGATCGTAATCATCAAAGATCACCATCATAATCATTAAGTATCATCATCATCATTCATAATCATTGAAAATTATCATCATGATCACGTTCTCGAGAATCGACATGATTTATTATTGGTTGCTGATTGTTTTTCAATCATAATTTTGCTTGTTTCCGCGGCTCTGTAACCCTCCCTCTTGTCCTTCTCGATTTCCGCGCCCCATCCCTTGCACTTGATTATTTCTAGATGGAAGAAACGAGGAACGAAGCTGACCGAGCATTTGTAAAGTCTCATTAAAACAAATAAAGCGCGCGTACACACAGATACACACACATGTACTAGGTAAGTTCGTACTGCGTATTGCCTTTTTGACTTCGGTGTGAAAATATATAAGTATGTCAGTCGAGCAGGGGCGCGTGATTTTCGGGGAATTTCGATAAAACAATGAGCTGGGATTTTTTGAAATTTACAGTAATTTTTGGTGTGATGGAAAAAGGGGTATGGATTTCAGCAGAGATAGAATTTTTTTTTGGAAATTACGGAAAAAGGTAACTGGAAAATACGCGTCACTGGAGCGACTGTGTCTGTTTCATGTTTTTCAATATTTGTAATTTATCGATAAAATTATAAAGGTATCAATGCATAAACAGTCTAACGTGTGCGCTACTCCACATAACATTATATATAAAGTATTGAAGTATATATGAAAAAAGGTATAATATATAAATATATATTATACACACATTGGGATTGGTGAGAATATACGGTTTTTTCGCTTTGGAGTGTTATTTTCTGAAAATATTGAACAAAATATGGAAAAAAAAATTAATAAAAAGGATTAATAAAAAAAAGTTTGTGTCTGTTGGGGTTAATGGTGGGAGGTTGATTTTGGTTTGATTTTTTGGGATTTTTCACTGCGTACAGGAATATTCTTTTTTTATTCATTTTTAATTCTGCATTTGATCAGTATAAATCATTTTCGATGTCAATATTTGATAAAAATTTTGAACATTGGGCATGTGGTAACTTTTGAATCACTTGCACCAGTTTAATTTATCCAGGTTCCAATTTTCGTGAATTCTCAGTCACCTGTACGTACGAAACGAATCATTTTTTTACACTTCCGATTTTTTCATCATCCTTTTTTTTATTCGTATACGTTATCATTTTATTACAGATTACATCAAGATGAGTGCAAATATTCGAATCAATCCGTAATTATGCAAGTCCCCCACTCCCGGCACTTAAAATCTTTGACAGGTCGATTTTCTGAATCATCTAAATCAATTTTCAATCTCACAAATACTTGAGAACTTCGCAAGTATTCGACTGGTTGGCCAAGCTGTCCATATTTGTTGGACCCGCAACCCCAAATACTGCCATCATCTGCGAGTCGAAAACAATGAATTCATTGTTATTTTCAAAATTAATTTTCGAAATCATCATTAATTTCTTCTCTATTCGGGAACTTCGCCCTACCCCAAGGTAATTTTTGGCGAATTATCATTGCTTTTTTCGAAATTAATTTTCAAAATCGAACACGGAAATTCGAAACTTGATAAGTGAAATTTCAGTAAGGGTCATTTTCGTATTGAAATGGGTGAAAAATAGACCCTTATCAAGTTTTGAATTTCCAAGCTTCAATGAATAAAAAAAAAAAAACAATAGAAAATTGCGGAATATTCTACCTAACATGCAAACGGTGAAAGTATTCCCACATTGCACTTTTTTCACGAAAACTTCGATTATTTCTCCTTCATCGTTTTTGAAATCTACAGGCATGGGAGTACCGGAAATTTTACTTTCGTCATCACCTATTCCGAGCTCGCCGGTGGTGTTCCACCCCCATGTGTAAAGGTCACCCTAAAAGCGAGTTTTGGGGTTTTTATCAGCTGATAAGAATTGTGAGATGTGAATTACTAGAATTTATCAATAAAGATCGATTAATTAATCAATTTGGGATGAAAAATATCTTTTTGCACTTTTATTTATTGGCATTTATTTATTCATTTTATTTATTCATTTTAATATTTTCGAACGAATTTTTTGAACATTTTTCTAACAAATGTGGCCATTTTTGAGACAATTCAGTTGAATTGATGACTGATGATACTAAGTAACAAATCATTAATCAGTATTTTTCACCCCTTGTTACCTGGTCTGTGATAACAGCACTGTGCCAACCCCCTGCGGCAATTTGAACAATTTTGAGACCTGCTAAAGCTTCTATGCATTTCGGATTGTCGCAATCTTCCAAATCTCCATGCCCTAATTGGCCTCTCCTTAATTAAGGTAAATAGTGCTTTTTAACCATCGTTTCTTAATAATAATTTCCGAAAAAATCTTGCTTTATCAAGGGGGTAGCTCTCCCCCTACTCAAATATATATAAAATTTTCGAAGCTTCGAAGCTATGAAAATTCTAAGTTTTTCGAAACACATAAATTCTCATAAACTTGAAAATTACAGAAATGTTATGATTTCCGGAACTTTGAAAACTTCACAATTTTTGACAACTCTAAAATTCCAGTACTTTTAAAATTGCCAAAGCTTTGAAACTTTCTGAATTTGAAACGTTCAAACATAAATTTCCGAACTTTTGGGATTTCCGAAACTCCTAAATTCCAATTATTCCAAAATAGCGAAAACTTGAAAACTTAATTTAGAACTTAGAACATTCTAAAATTTCACGGCTTTCAAACTTTTGAATCACAAAACTTCAGAATTCCATAAATTCCGAAATCCCGAAAATTTCAAATCTTGCGAAGTATCCAAATTCCAAACACTTCAGAACTTCCGAAATCTAAAAAAGTTCGAAATTGCGAAAATGTACAAGCTTAAGACTTCACGATGATTCGAAACTCTCCAAAACTTGAAAATTCTTCCAAATTCTCAAAACTTAAAGACTCCAAAATCCCTCAAACTTCGAAGTTTCTAATGTTTCCAAGACTTCGATATGTACACATTTCATGAAATTTAGCTTCGAAATTTCGAAATTTCCGAAACTTCAAAACTATTAAAAATTTCCGAAACTTTCGAAAATTCATGATTTGTCAAAACCTCTAAATTCCAGAGTTTTCAAAATTCGCAACGCTGAAAAACTTCCAAAATTTATGACATTCTAAAACTTCACGACTTCTCAACTTCCAAATCACGAAACTCCGAAATTTCAGAAATTACAAAATCCAGAACTTCAAATCTTTCAAAATTTCCGAATTCTAAACATTTGAGAACTTCATAAGTCTACAAAACTGCAAAATTAAAAAATTTCGTGGAGAATTTTACTGAAATTTTGCATATAAAAAGAAATGTCCCCTTGGATGCACCTTTATATTGCAACTACGCAACTGTCCTTGTCTCTCTCACAAAAGCAGTCGTTTGGGAGAGAGAGAGAGCAATAATTTCGCTAACCCTTGGTCTCATATAATTCGAAAAATTGTTTATTTACGTTCCCATTCCCATGGAGTAAACGTCGCCATTTTCAGCCAACAAAATCGTGTGGTCGAATCCACAAGCAATGTCCACGAATTTCGTGCGTTTCGGTATATCCACTAACGTTGGGACATTGAAAACTCGACCTAAGTTGGATAAATGGACATATTTATGGAGGTGGAATTTTTCGTATTATTTTATTTGGAGGGGGGGGGAGGAATTTTTTTAGTGATTATCTTCAAATATATACGTTCAAAGTCCAATAATTCTGATCCAATTACTATAACAATCGACAAAAGTTGGAAGAAATGGAGTTTCTCTTGTAAGAATTCAATTTTTTATATGACTTTATACAATTTTTGCGAATTTTAAGATTCTTCTAAGATTATCTTATGAAAACCTTAGAAGAAATGCAATGTTCTAATAAGAATTGAATGTGAAATTCGAGAATTTCTTCTCATTTGAAAAATTTTCGAAACATTTAAATTCTTAATACGATACGTCCTAAATTTTTTTTATTCGAATCTTCACAATTTGATACGTATACTCAAAATTTTTATTTTCAATACGATTTTCATAAGGCAGCATAATAAAAAACGGAATTGGCATAAAAATATTAAGGATTCCATAATAATTTTGTTGTTTGGTAAAAAAATGAAAATGTATACCTTAAATAAACAATGTTTAATTTTATATGTACAGTTGACCATATTATTTTATCAGATGCATATTAGTGTACAAATTATTTATTTACCCAAATTAGTCAGAGCTACTGTGCATCTGACGTGCACGATTTTCACGATTTTCTCGCTTTCTTGATCATCATTTTCGGTGGGAAGAAAATTTGGCACGTTTCTCCAAATTTTCTCGTAGACTTTGTACAACCAAATTTTACTGTCGGTCGAAATGAGAATGGATTCTACCCCTGCTTGAGCGGATTTGCACCTAATTTTTTCGAGTACCAATTTTTTTTTTATATATAATAACACGTTATGAAAAATAAAAATGCACATACTAATCACTAAATTAGATAAAATTTAATGATTTTGATGAGATGGCTACTTAAATGATTTCTGATGCAAAATTGTCAGGAAAAGTAATACATTCTCACTGTTGAACTCGTAAAAACCTCCTGAGAAGTATTTAGTTTCCATTCACATTTTGATATAAATTTACGAACTTTATTTATTTATCCAATTTAAGTTTCATAGTGAAACTAGCAAATTCCGCAACTAGTGGAACAACGAAAATAGAAGATTATTACTCCACAAGTTGGAAAAAATTTTTTTCCTTCTACGTGAAATTGACAACACTAAAAGAGGACTCACTTCTTCCACGACATTAAATAAACATAACTTGACAAAATAAAAATTGCATAACAAATTTTCTGAGTGAAAACCGAAATCGTCAACACAACATTTCTGACGAAATTTATATTTTTTGATTATAATTTAAATAATTAGGTTAATTCTTCAATATAATAGTGACTAGTCGAATTTATCATGTATTTTTACCTCTCAGTAAACTCGGGAATTTGTAAAAGTTTTGGCCTGTGGTCATTAGTGACTGATTTTGATTCAATGATTTTTTCCGAAATATAAACTTCGCCATTTTTCCACAAAAGAAGATAATTCCACCCAATTTCCACATCAGTGAGACCACGGAAATTGACTTCCGTAAACTTGTCAACAATCACAGAATCTAAGTCTCCGTCCATAAGCGATGGACTATTATTTATACCCGCGTAATAGAAACGCATTTTTTTCTGAAAAAAAAGCTGTGTCTGAACCAGATAATTTATTTTCACGTATTCTAGATCGTCATAATATTATGCTTTTATGAACTAAAGTTTCCGCATTTTTCTGATGAATAATTTACGAGTCACTGACTTACTACCTATCGATTTTCTCTACTGAAAATAATACGTTTAAGGCAGCCATTTTGTTGGTGATTCCTGGTAATTTTAGCGCCACCTGCATTTCCTTTCAATCGCGAATCTTCAACCTCAATATCTGGAGCTAAGATGGCGGATGGTACGCACTAGGTAACGTAGTGCCTTACAGTTTCTTACTGAAGGCCTGAAACTACGTAACCATTTCGATTTTAACGTTCACAGGTAATGCTTCAGATGGAACTACCATCCTTAGAAACGGCGTGTGCAAACCATGCAAACAAAACTTCACCGAAGACGAAACATCATTAAAAAAAATTACTCCATCTCTTCTTACGCAGAAACTTCAGAAACATTGACAAGTTACTTCAAAAAATGGTGAATTTTCGATCGAATAAATTATTGCCACGTTTATTTTGATGCACGAAATTACCTTTTTACGCACCTGTGAAGATACGCTGATCGATGTGTAATAACAATTGTTTTCTTTGTACTTCTCGTTTGGAATAAAGTATGTTTACTGCACTCGTTTTTTATTATTTTTCGCGGTGGAATGTAATTCGTGATTGATGTTTTGATATTATGTTGAATTTTACATTATTATTGATTTTCTTGTCGTGGTAGCACTGGAGTTGAGCAGTGCGATCGTTACTTGGCGGGAAATTTGAATATAATATGAATGTTTAAATTATTAATTATGAAAATTTGATCAAGATTATGGTTACTTGAATAAAAAATCATTACAAAGCCGAAAATAGAAGAAAAATGAGCAGAATTCGAGTATGGAGTGTTCGAAATATAATGAAATATTTATACAAAAGCACATAATTTTGAACTTCTTCTTTTTCGAAATTTTTGAATCCGTATGAAAAATCCTCGATTTGTTCATTTTTATTCTGAAAATTTTGAGTTCATTGAATTTATTTTCGAAAATCGGAATGTTATGAGAATGAAATTTTGTACTTCTTCTTTTTCGAAATTTTTGAGTTCGTATAAAAAATCCTAGATTAATTCATTGGTAGTTGGCAAATTTTGAGTTTATTGAATTATTTTCGAAAATCGGAATCTTATGAGAATGAAATTTTGTACTTCTTCTTTTTAGAAATTTTGGAATGCGTATGAAAAATCCTAGATTAATTCATTTCTATTCTGAAAGTTCTAAGTTTATTGAATTATTTTCAAAAATCGGAATTTTTTTGAAATGCAAATGTATAATCAATGTTTGCCTATCTTAAGGGGCTTTTATCTATACTACGGAAATTACGAGCGGAGCCTGAAAAAGAGCTACGTTTGCTGCTTTTGGGCTTGGACAACGCGGGAAAAACGACAATTTTGAAAATACTTGCCAATGAAGATTTTTTTTCGGTGCGTACGAATAATTTCAAGAATCAATATTCATTATAATTTCCCGAAAATAGTAAATTACGTAACTATTTTTATGAAACATTTTCAACGAAAGTAAAGTTTCTACAA